>ARYC01009682.1:0-18146 GCA_000711775.1 Oxytricha trifallax | reverse complement strand
ACTCTTTCTTTAGCTTGAACCCACGCTATCTCTAAAAGTACTCAGTTGGTGAAGTCATTAGGTGTCTAGTTTGAAAGATGAGCTAAAAAAACTATGTACTGTGGGGTTCACAAACCTAGGTCATTGTCTACGGCTCTGTGTGGACGAGAGAAGATTGACCTCGATTTGGGATCATAAATCTAAATGTCAAATTTCTCATGATTTTTGACACTCTTAAAAACTGCTCAAATATGCCATTTTGCCTATTTTAACCATATTTCATTCATTTTTATAACTTATACTATTTTTATCAAATTCTGAGTTTTACCCTACTTTTACAGTTTTTGGAAAGTTTTTCGGGGCAAATCTTGTAAGATGCAATCTGGGTATTTAGAGGCTAAGGAACAATAGTAGTGTACTTAGAGAGCAGTCAAAGAAGAAATGAAGGTTATCTGAGGACATTTGGCTCTCTCAAAAGTCCATGCCAAACACTCTTTCTTTAGCTTGAAGCCAGGCTATCTCTAAAAGTACTCATTTCGTGAAATCCCAAGGTGTCTAGTTTGAAAGATGAGCTCAAAAAACTATGGTCTGTGGGAGTCACAAACCTAGGTCAATTGTCTACGGCTCTGTGTGGATGAGAAAAGAGTGACCTCGATTTGGAATCATAAATCTAAAAAGTCAAATTTCTCATGATTTTTGACACTCTTAAAAACTGCTCAAATATGCCATTTTCCCTATTTTAACCGTATTTCGTCATTTTTATAAATTATGCTATTTTTATCAAATTTGGAGTTTTACCGTACTTTCACAGTTTTTGGAAAGTTTTTCGGGGCAAATCTTATGAAACTTAATCTGGGTATTAGAGGTCAAGGAACAATAGTAGACTACTTAGAGAGCAGTCAAAGCAGAAATGAAGGTTATCTGAGGACTTTTCCCTCGCACAAAAAACGAAGCCAATCTCTCTTTCTTTAGCTTGAACCCACGCTGTCTCTTAAAAGTACTCAGTTGGTGAAGTTCGAAGGTGTCTAGTTTGAAAGATGAGCTCAAAAAACTATGGTCTGTGGGAGTCACAAACCTAGGTCAATTGTCTACGGCTCTGTGTGGATGAGAAAAGAGTGACCTCGATTTGGAATCATAAATCTAAAAAGTCAAATTTCTCATGATTTTTGACACTCTTAAAAACTGCTCAAATATGCCATTTTCCCTATTTTAACCGTATTTCGTCATTTTTATAAATTATGCTATTTTTATCAAATTTGGAGTTTTACCGTACTTTCACAGTTTTTGGAAAGTTTTTCGGGGCAAAATCTTATAAAACTTAATCTGGGTATTTAGAGGTCAAGGAACAATAGTAGACTACTTAGAAAGCAGTCAAAGAAGAAATGAAGGTTATCTGAGGACTTTTCAAGTCACAAAAAACTATGCCAAGCACTCTTTCTTTAGCTTGAAGCCAGGCTATCTCTAAAAGTACTCAGTTGGTGAAGTTCGAAGGTGTCTAGTTTGAAAGATGAGCTCAAAAAACTATGGTCTGTGGGAGTCACAAACCTAGGTCAATTGTCTACGGCTCTGTGTGGATGAGAAAAGAGTGACCTCGATTTGGAATCATAAATCTAAAAAGTCAAATTTCTCATGATTTTTGCCACTCTTAAAAACTGCTCAAATATGCCATTTTGCCTATTTTAACCATATTTCATTCATTTTTATAACTAATACTATTTTTATCAAATTCTGATTTTTACCGTACTTTTACAGATTTTGACAAGTTTTTCGGGGCAAATCTTATAAAACTTAATCTGGGTATTTAGAGGTCAAGGAACAATAGTAGACTACTTAGAAAGCAGTCAAAGAAGAAATGAAGGTTATCTGAGGACTTTTCAAGTCACAAAAAACTATGCCAAGCACTCTTTCTTTAGCTTGAAGCCAGGCTATCTCTAAAAGTACTCATTTCGTGAAATCCCAAGGTGTCTAGTTTGAAAGATGAGCTCAAAAAACTATGGTCTGTGGGAGTCACAAACCTAGGTCAATTGTCTACGGCTCTGTGTGGATGAGAAAAGAGTGACCTCGATTTGGAATCATAAATCTAAAAAGTCAAATTTCTCATGATTTTTGACACTCTTAAAAACTGCTCAAATATGCCATTTTCCCTATTTTAACCGTATTTCGTCATTTTTATAAATTATGCTATTTTTATCAAATTTGGAGTTTTACCGTACTTTCACAGTTTTTGGAAAGTTTTTCGGGGCAAATCTTATGAAACTTAATCTGGGTATTTAGAGATCAGGGAACAATAGTAGACTACTTAGAGAGCAGTCGAAGAAGAAATGAAGGTTATCTGAGGACTTGTCCCTGTCACAAAAAACGATGCCAATCACTCTTTCTTTAGCTTGAAGCCACGCTATCTCTAAAAGTACTCATTTACTTAAGTCCTAAGGTAGCTAGTTTGAAAGATGAGCTCAAAAAACTATGATCTGTGGGAGTCACAAACCTAGGTCAATTGTCTACGGCTCTGTGTGGATGAGAAAAGAGTGACCTCGATTTGGAATCATAAATCTAAAAAGTCAAATTTCTCATGATTTTTGACACTCTTAAAAACTGCTCAAATATGCCATTTTCCCTATTTTAACCGTATTTCGTCATTTTTATAAATTATGCTATTTTTATCAAATTTGGAGTTTTACCGTACTTTCACAGTTTTTGGAAAGTTTTTCGGGGCAAATCTTATGAAACTTAATCTGGGTATTTAGAGGTCAAGGAACAATAGTAGACTACTTAGAGAGCAGTCAAAGAAGAAATGAAGGTTATCTGAGGACTTTTCCAAGTCACAAAAACTATGCCAAGCACTCTTTCTTTAGCTTGAAGCCACGCTATCTCTAAAAGTACTCAGTTGGTGAAGTCCCAAGGTGTCTAGTTTGAAAGATGAGCTCAGAAAACTATGGTCTGTGGGAGTCACAAACCTAGGTCAGTTGTCTACGGCTCTGTGTGGATGAGAGAAGATTGACCTCGATTTCGCTTTTTGTTTGTTTCATACTTTTTATAATCTTCATTTTTTCATGAATTTTAAATTTCTTTAAATTAGTTTTAATCATTTATATTTATTTAATTATTTATTTAATATCAAAGTTTTTGACTTAGTTTCATTGATAATTCATTTTTAGCTTATTATTCTTTATTTCATATTTTTTTTTTCTATTTTTATTTAAGTTGACTTAATTTTTTTGCTATAAGTTTCTTTTTTTAAATTTTCATATTAATTGTTATATTTCTATTGTATTCTTTCTTTATTGTTGCTATATTTTTCTTTAATTTTTTTTAAGTATAATTTCTTATTATAATTAAATTATATTATTTTAGAATGTTATTTAACTTATCGATTGCAATATTTAATTAGCTATTTTTTTTAAGTATTCTTCTAATATTATATATATTTATATTATTATTAGAATAAGTTTATTGACTTCATTTTTTTAAAAAATTAAAACATGATATTTTAAATATATTCGTGTCTTTAAATATTATTTATTCTTATTTGATATTGATATTGATAATGATTAAGAAATCATTTGGATATTATTGGAATACTTTAACTTCTGTTTATAGTTTATATTTATTAATGCAGTATTTTTTAAGCTTTTTATTTATTTTGTATGTATTAATTTAGCATTCTATATTAGCAATATATTGCGAATCATTTCTAAGGAGTATCTTAAAGGCATGAGCATATTATTAGGAAGTCATTATTTTAACAATGTCTTCTTACTTTCTATTAACTATTTTATTTGTTTGATTTTTTTCCGTTTTTATTGCACAGATCTTCCTTAGAATTCTTGAAATAGTCTCTTTTTTTTAATTTCTATTTATATCTCATTTTCATAAATATTAGTAAGCGTAAATTCAAAGTTAGTTTTTGCAGCAACAATTATTATATGAAATTTTAAATTTATATCATTATGTTTATTTTATTAAGGTATAAATTTTAAATTTACAATTATATTTATATTACTACATAACAGGTTATCACTTTCTAATTCTATCAATAACTTGGTTATATTAATCAGTCGCTACTTCTTTATTTTAGATTAGTTTGCTTGAATGAAAACAACAGTAGCAATTAGCACACATTTGATGTTTGAGATTCTATGTGTGATTAAAGAAATCGATCATTATGTAATTATCTAGTACTCATATGATCTTGATGTCTTCTGTTCAAATTGAAAGTGAATCTTTGCATCTTTTTGAAAGCATTGTTGTACTCTTGATTATTACCTTTATATTAACTTTAGTGTGCTTTAATTCATTTGCAATTTGAATATTCACTGCTGATATAAGTTAGTTTTAAATGTTTTTAGTTCATGCATAGTGTACTGATAACTACTTTAGGATTTAACTCTCAAATTAGATTGGGGAGTTATGAATATCCTAATTAAATATAAATATATTATATTAGAATATTCAAATGAAATAACGGATAAGTTGCTGCTTTTATTTTTATAAATACTTTTTTCGTTGGTTAATACAAGCATTAATATTCTTGAACCCAATCGCAATTGAATATTAAACAGTTCACTTAATTTTATTCTATATCCTGTTTGATATTTGATTAAACATTAACTAATGATAATAAAATTTATAAATTATTAAAGCATTTATATTAAATCTTTAGCACCTGCTTTTCTCAAATACTATTCTAGTTTATTGAGTTAAATTATTCAAGAAAAGTCAGTGCTTAAATGAATTCATATATGACATTTAAAAAACACGGGCTTATTTATGATATTCGAATTGATATGAGAGACTTACTTATTCATACTCTTTATCTGTTCGTGAGTTGTATCTTTGTTACTGTCATGTTTAATGCTGCTGTAATTAAATATATCAAATACTAAGTAAAGACTCATTTGTTAAAAAGTGGATTCTTGAATTGATTCTATTTCAGTGTTTCTATTGAAGAGATGAATCGATGCGTGTGTTTTCACTTTTGAATGATATGAGTAATTGAAAGGTCTTGCCTTATGACTCGTTTGAGTGCCAATCCTCACTTTTTATTTACTTATCATCCCAATTCCAATCAAGGCAATCTCTTATTCATATTATATTAATCTATAAATGTATTTATTTATAACTTAAATATTAAACATAGAATGGGAAAGTTCACTTGTAAAAAGTTTTTCTAATAAGATATTTAGATATCCTTGTGCTACTACAAATGTATATCTAGAATCCTCAAACAATGCTAATAAATCAGAGTTAGTCATTTTTAGATGCTATGGTTGACATAATCTAGTTGAGGAGCTTTGCATTCTCTATTAGTTAACTTGTTTACAATAAAAAAAGTTTGCTGCCGGTTTAGAGCAAGTTAAAGAGTAAATATGTTTAAGTTGTCCATAACTACCAGGCTGAATCTAATTATTCCTGTTTGAATTGAAACTACTGGAGTTTTGTAGCTGTAAGTTGATAAAATGCACATACTACTACTTTGTTTACATTAATTATTAGTATAAGTAAAATAGATTTAATTAAAATATAATGGGTTTCATGGAAATATAGTAAAAATAAATTTCATAGTTTAAACTTTCAATTAGCAATATAGTGTTTTTAGTTGAACAAAGATCAATTCTTGATTGGTCTATCAATAAAAACATTTAAGTTTTATTTACATATTATATAAGAATATTTATACATATATAACATAAAAAATGACAATAAATTAACACTAAATCTAAACAATTAACTGCATAATATACACAAAATATCAAAATAATGTCGTAGTAAATATTATATTATTAGTTTAATACAGTCAAGGGGGATTTTATTTTGATGACATCGTATTTTAATTAATTATAATTATTGACTTAAAATTTTCATAGAAAAACATTGATTATAATGGGTCAATCATTCAGTTCTCTATGACTAAAATCTGCTCCAAGATTCAGTAGCCTCAGTCTGAAAGTGTTCCAAGTCTAAAATAAAAGTCGTAAATAATAGTGAAAGAATTAATACTTACATGTATACTGTACCGAAAGGTCATTATCGGAATTATAATAAGTTAACTATATAGTTAATTAGTCATTCTATCTGTTCTTTTCAAGCCAACCACAGAGCTATCATTGAATGCACCTGGAACATCTTTTCATTTTTGCTTAAAATATAATTATAACTATTTTGATTCTTGACATTCGCTTATCAATCAAGAAGGGTCAAAGCCAGTTCAACTTTAAAAAATCACTCTCTTTTCAATTAAACAATGACTTTGTCAAATAATGCTTAATCATGAACTAGAAAGCATGAGCTAAGCATAAAATATTTCCAAATATGAGAAAGTTCTATCTTCCCATTTATTCACATTTATCAACAACCACACAATATAATTCATATAATTAACAAGTAAATTAAGAAAGAGGAGCTATTAGCAAATTTCACAATAAAGTGGTCTTTAAATTCTATGAGATTCTTGGTGAGGTTATTACTTTCATAAAGAATATCTAAATTTACCTACTTATTACCTAAATCATTATTTATTTTGTAACTAGAATTTAGATTCATCACAAATATTCTTCAAATATCCTAAAGAGAATTACTCCTATTCAATATTTATTTGTAAATATTTGAGAAGTATCAAAATTTAAAATAGTAAGAAGTTTATATATATTTATGAATCTTAATTAATTTATAAAATAACAACAATTATAATGAAATAATTAAATTAGCTAAAGGTGAAGAAATGTATTACTGATTAAACGACTCAAGCTTTTAAAGACAAAGATTAAAAGAATAAAATTAGTCTAAGACCGAAGGTTCTTTAAATTTCAACACATATATTCCAATGAATCCATAAACCACATTAGATATTGGCTAATAATATCTCATTAATCATTTAAGATTTCAAATTTTCATATTGAATTAAAAGAAAAAAAAGATATGTATAAGTGACCTGATTATTTAATTAATATACTAAAGAAAATAAGTATAGGAGAGTCTAAGAATAAAACTTAAATAGTGATTTAAAAAAGTGCATGAAAAAAATGATTAATAATCCTAATATAACACTAATTAGTTAAAGGATTACTTTTGTGAAAATTAATTTTATTCCACAGTTTATGAGGATTGCTAATTCTATAATTCAGAAATGAAACTGTAATAGTAAAAACTGATAAAAACCATTTACAAAAAAGAGTATACCTAGTACAGATCAAGCTGCATAAAGCGAAAGAGAATTTTATCGAAGAATTTAGTTTTGAATAAAAGACAATCATAGTGACAATCAGCTAATTTAAAAAGATGGGATACATGCTTAATTAGCATATGTATAGGGTACATGTCAACTCTTTATCAACTTTAGAACAGAAGAAAGTCCTACAAACATCAGTGTGAACAATTATCAATTATTCAATTAATAATTATTATAATTGTAATAAGGAATATTTAATTTAATTAACTAGTAAACTAGAAACTTAACATTAAATTAGAGAGCAAATATATATAAACAATTCTTAGGCTCTTAAAGTAAGTTAAACAAGTAATGATTGAAGTGGGCCAGAGTATAAATTCTTAAAATAAGAGGTATCATTTGAATCTTTATTGAGAGTTACTAGAAAAATGAAAAAGTATCTAGGTAAACAAGTCCCACTTCATAAGCACTTTGAAGTTATAAATTCATCCCAGATCATATTAAATGGATTTCATTCCATTTATAATGAGCAAAATATACATAAATGATATTACTTGTAGAAATATAAGTTTGAAGATACAAATTTTACTTCATTCTTTGATAAAAATTTAAAATGAATTTAACCTTCTACTCATCATAAATTTTTGAATAAAGAAAAGTAAATTGAATATACTCAATTGTCTAAATACTTTACAGTCTCACATGAGCTTATTGTTTGTTATAATATTTAAACTTAAAACTTATGAATCAACTAAGATGATTGTTTGTAAAGATGATATGACTTTAAGGTCTTAAACAGTAAAGACTTAAATATTAATTTTAAAGAAGAAAGATTTGCTTATATTCTTGAATAGTTAAGTTTCACTATTAAATACCTAAAATGAAAATGTAAACAACTTATAAGGTTGCAGTATATTGTAAATCTAAGTTAAAATACTTAAAATAAGATGGACATACCGTTAAATGAACAAGAAAAGATTGAATAATCAGGCAGACAACAAGAAATCTCAGCTTTTGTTAAACCAGCTGAAGGCGTTGAGATGATTAATACCACTACTATGCCATAAATAGACTAGAAGAAGACTTGTGGTGTACTATATTAGAAAAGTTTAACCTGTAATTTCAACTCAAATCAGTACAGCTATTACGTAAGAAAAAATGTTAATAAGGTTCTTAATCGAGAGGATCATAAGATATAGGAACAATATATGAGAACATATAAAAATATTAGATACTGACATTGTTAAAGATCCTAATTAATTAAGGAATTTGTACTGCAAAACAAAAAAACAAATAATATATTAAATAGAACTATTCGAAACTTAAAGGCAAATAGTAGTATAATTTTACAAATGAAGAGCAAGAGTGATATTAATAATTCCTTCTATAAAAACTAATATTTCTAAATTAAACCTAGAAATAAATGGTGGCAGAGATAAACATTTATTACTATATATGCTGACGGAATAAGATTTAGATATTAGTAGCTTACAAATTAAATATTCCTTAATATTTAATAATTTTTAATGTTTAAAAGTAACTTAAATAGTTAATTAGTTCGTATACACATAAAATCCAATTTAAATTCATAAAAAACCTGCAGATACAGAAATTATTATCAGGATCGGAACAGAGAGAAAGTAGCAAATGCAAGATATTGGAAAGACTAAACTTAATGTTAACAGAAGAGAAGAGGTAGATATTAATAAAAAAGACTATAATAGAAAGACTATTTAAGATGATTAAAGATTTTATCCTTATATATTTATTAACTTATATAAGATCCAAGGGTCTGTGATTTTTTAATATGAAATTATGATTATTATTATTTTTATATAATTGATTATAAGATACTTTTATTGGCTTTAAGGGATAATAATAATTAGATCCATAAATGAGCAGTAAAATAATATTATGCTTTAAACAACTTAAACTTAAGTTCAAGAAGGATATTATTCGATTCTTTTAAGAAATAAATGGTATTTATCAACAAAATAATTGAAAATCAAAACAAATAAAGTATTTCTAGTATTTCTAAGTCTAAAGCTAAGATAATAATTAGAGTAGAAACATATTCCAAGTTTATCAAATGCTCTATTTTAGAATTTTAAGATATAAAGAGATTATATGATATGTTATTAACTTTCAAAAATCATGATGAACAAAACAGACTAGATTCTTAAAATCAAAAAGGTTATTGACGATTTTAACGTAAAAGGAATAAATTTCTCTGCCCTTATTTTAAATGTTAAGACACTACCAACCAAGTAATAGACGAGAACTTACCATTTTAATAGAAAGAGCACTAAAACTCTCAAGTTGAGTGTCTGAATGCCTACTAATCACATGTCGGGCAACATTTTTCATTATATTATCTTTCAAATACAATTAACTTATAGAGACAGAACACCAAGAGTAAATATATTTTCGAAGAGCACTTCAGAGAACAGAGATTTGAGATATTACTTTATTCCTAAGTTTTTTCTATTAAATACTCTTAATTATGCATTTGTCTACCTTTATGGCTGCAAATCTATCTACAAAAACACTTAAAAATAGTAAACTAAAAGGGACCTAAACAATAACCTCCTTAGAGCTTACTTTCTGGAGAACCCAGAAAGGCAATCAAAATCTAATTTAGGTATTTTAACAGGATTTAAAGATAGAAGAAGTATTCATATTGAAATTGACACGTCACCTAAGAAAGTAAAGCAAGTAAACTATATGAAGTATCACGAGATAAGCAATGAACTGTATACTTTCATCTGAATAGTATAACCAATAATTATAATCGAGCATAAAGATATTTAAATATATACATATCCCCAATTACTAGCCTTAATAGTAATTTTAATTTAAAGTCATGATAACATCGATTAACAGTTGGAAGTAAGATAATTAAGAGCATTACTTTGCAGGATAAACAACAATTAAAATGGTACTGAATTGAATACAAATATTGGCAGAAACTGGATGGTCTAGAATGAAAGAATTTAAAATAATTTCAAGATGAGGAGGAAACAGAAATTAACTTTTATGTTATAAAATATACTGTGATTAATATCTTAATTTATTCTATATTGATTCTAGAAGATATGGACACGGCCATCTAAAAACTAGATATATAATCACATTAAACAACACACATTATATTGAATTAAAGTTAAATAGAAAGAAAAGGCAGGTTTATTTATGATTAACTGGCATAACAAAAGAAATCACAAATAGCGAATTCTCTAAAGGAACTTTAAGATGGATGAAACAGGGAAAATTAAATATCCTTACAAAAACTAGAAAAGTTTACAGAAGATCAAAGTTCAAACAATAAGAAAGGACTTTAAACCTAACTTATTAACACATATATTTATAATAGGGGTCACTAGATACATCACATTATTCTTATTATTATCATAATCATAAAATATTGATTCTTTAATTGACCTTAGCCCATTAAAAAATACATAAATATATATTTCATGCGAAAATTAAAGTTATATATTGTATAATATATATATAACACTTAAAAGAATATTATTATATAAATTATTTAAGCAATATTTTATCGTCATAATATACAATTAAACCTCAAAATAAAGATGATTGTTATGTAAATTGGTATTTGAATTAAATAATAACATAATTTTAACTATATGCACAAATAAATATGTCTGTATCGCATCCTTAAGTATGTATACAATTCTCTAATTAATTTATAAGTGTTAATAATGGCAAAATAAAATCTAAGAATAGAATAAGTGGTTATTTATAATTTATAAATTAAGAATAATCATTTCTTTTTTATTAATAATAGTTTCTTTATAGTATTAAGAGAGTATAAAAGTAAACAACTAGTAATTTATTTAAACAAATTAAAAATAAATGGAGATAAGAATGAAATAGGTAGAGGAAATGCAATTCATTCACCAGGAGCTTATAAGCTTGATTCTTCCATCACTAGTCATGGATGACAAAGGGATCAGACGAAGTAAGAAATATACAGGAGCCACTAATTTGAAGTTAGAGAATGGCAGATTTTGTGGAAACTTAGAGAAAATAACTAACATAATTATCCAAGTGAGTTGTTAAAGCAATGTGAGAAAATTTCATAATTGGTTGATCCTTAAGATAGAGAAAGACTCGAGAAAGGTGGAAATCTATGACACGAGAAGACAAATTGGGAGCTTAGTAGTACTAAAGAAGTACTGGACCAACTTAATGACATGTTAAAAGATACAATGGGAAATATTTTGAGATTAAGAAACTAGTCAGTAAAGTGGATATAAACCAAGTATCAGAGCCAGTAGATTGTGGAGTGTGGCAATCATAATCGCAAATCACCTAGCCCTTGAACTCTAAGGGGAACCGATCTTCTAAATCTTTTTGAACGATTGGTTAAGATGACAGAGGTATTATTTGATGTTCAATCTAGAATTAGGATTCACAAAAGTGGAGATTGGAAAATCAGGACACTCAGTAAGAGTGTAAGAAGCTGAGGTAAACATTGAGAAAAGAGCTCACTACAATGGAAATAAGCAATTGACAAAATGAACACAGAGTTTATAAGTTAAATCTCAGAGAAGATGGATGGGAAGACAGAGTTTATAAGTTAAATCTCAAAGAAGATAGATGGGAAGAGATAGTGCAGAGAAATGAATGGCTGTTCTAACTAGAAAGCAATTTAACAAGGACAAAGGAAGCCTAGAGAACTAGAAGAAGAAGTTTTTGGAGGTGGAGGGTTGCTTATTTAGCGACGGCACAGAAACGCAGAGATGGCAAACACACATCCATGAAGAATAGCTAGGGAGCTATTGAAAACGAGCCGAGGGACAGAATCAACAAAGAGCTAGAATTGGAATAAGGCAGGGTTGAGACCAAATAATAGAGTGATGCAATGTAGAAAGTTCTAGATGAATAAGCGGGGAACCGCAAAGCAGGTTTTGCATCAGACCAAAAACTCAGATTTCTAAATTCTTGTTTCTGATTTATATTCAATGCATTTATTCATTTATCTAAAGTTTTACTAATACAAATTTAAATATATATTTAATTAAATATAAAAAGCTATAAAATTTTAAATAAATATTATAAAAATTAATTTTTTGTTTGAAATAAAAAAAGAGATAGTCAGTTTTATATAAAAATGGAGAATAAGTTTTTAAACCTTTTAAAATTGTTGATAAAACAGATATGAAGAAAGCCTTAGTTGATTTCCGAATATTATGTATTTGACAAACTCATGGAAAGCCTTAAACAAGCCTTTAAATCTTTAAATCCTGAAATATTTCATAAAATGTTTTGCGCAACCTCAGTTTTAATCTGATTCCTGGAACATCCTCAGATAAGTGCTTGTTAAGATTTGATGACAAGATGAGAAGTATAAATTATTGACATCGACCTTTGCAACAGTTAAGGTTGTCAAAACAAATAAAACATTCAATAAAAAATTAATCAAAGATAAGATTATTTAAGATTTAGCAATAATATATATATAAAAGCGATAATTAAAGAAGTACTAATCAACACAAACGTCTTAAATTAATTTCTTAGAAAACATTTATAAATTCCTTAAATTAGCTTAAAAATGGAGTAGAATATACAGAGATAGACCTAAAACCACAAAATTGGTAAGATTTGAAGGTATTCTTAAAGATGCCATGAAATCGGTAAGATTACCAGAACTAGATAGCACAATAAATGAGTGAATAATACAACATAACAATACACACTGGGCAAAAACTCATGGTTAATGTTAAGGAAAGGCATGAAGGAGATATCCACTTTGAAGTATTAATAAATAATTTGGTAAAACAAACATAAAACTCATGGTTCCTATAAAAATGAACATTTCAAAACTTTGATAAACAATTAAAAATTCTGAAAGCAATAATGTGCTCTTCAGAAAACCATAATTAAAGAGATTTAAATAGGTCTAGAAATTTATTAATTAAATATAATAAACCAAAATGAAGAAGCAAGAAAAGACATGAGTTTTGATCAAACATAATTATTACTGCATTTAATACCTGAAAGACAACCAAAAATTAGTAGTATAAAGTTACTTAACAGAGAATTTGACAAATCATGGCATAGTAAGAAACATCTTACCTAAGTTCTAGGGATTCATCTTTAGAATTGTGATCAAACTATGGAATACTTCATAAAAAAGATGATATGAAGTAGAAATGAAGATAAAATACGGCTTCAATTGAGACAAACACGAATTCAAATAAAAAGTTTGTAAAATAAAATAAATAGAGTAAAAAATGAAGAACAGAGGAGAAAACTTTACTAAATATAAATTTACTGACATTAAAAAGACGAATAGTAAGGAAAAATGAAAAATATCTAGATAAAAACCCCAATTAAACCACTAAAATCTTTAGAAGAATAAGAATCCTAATAAGAAGAAGAGATTAGAAAAGATTCATGAAGAATTAGAAAGAAAAGACAGTAAGAATAATGATAACTAAGAATAGTAAAGTCATAGTGACGGATCACTTGAAAAACAAGATAATGATGAGCCGACGATGAAGATTGAGGTAGAATTAGTCCTAAATCTGAAAAGAAGTATAGCATTGAAGTTTCAAACTTTCAGACATAGACATAAGAAAAATCTAAAGCTTATCTGAATCTAGAACATAAATGAAGATTCTTCCCAATTAAAAGAAGAACATTGGAGACCTAAATATAAATAAACTAGAAGTTTAAAATAAAAACTATAATTTAGATGAATAAAATCCAAGAAATAGGGGGAAATTAAGATTAGTATTTTTACATTCAAGTGATTATGAAGAAAGTAATAAAAATTGAAATCATTACTATCAAATATCTGTCTGGGTACCAAAATGATTATATAGAAATCTATTAAACTATAAGTAACAAATATTCATAGATATTTATATCAATTAAAAAAATTCAGTATTATAGCCATTAGATGGAATTGAGTCTTATATAAACAAAACCCAATAGATTATTTGAAACATTATGATTTTTAAAATTTTTTGTTTCTAACAAACGAAGTCTCATTTAATAACATTGTTTTAGATTACTAAAATGCTTCTCTTAAACAAACTAATATACTCCATTTAAATATAATAATTATTAAGTTACTATAAGTATAATAATAAATACATTATATTTTTAGTAAGTATTAATAATTACATTAAGTATCTAATTAATGAATCCTAATATTCCTTATGTAATTAGTCATAAATCTATTTGTAATTATCCTTATTTCTATATCGATTCTTCAGGGTCCCTTTTTATCTTATATAATATTTTTGTATCCACAAATAGTGAATAAAAGAAAAAATATTAAATCTCTATTCATAAAAGAATAATGTTCCTAAAATCTAATTAGATTTTGTAAAAGTCTAAATAGACTTGCAAATCATTATATAATCTAATATAAACTTTTAATAAAACAGTATAACATATTAAAAACATATACTATATGATATTAATAATGTCCTATATATACATAGTTAAAATTATCAAAGAATTAATAGTTTATAACATAAGTAATATTGATTTATATAAATGCCATTAAAAATAAGAGCCCTTTTCATCAGGTTCGAAAATTAATGATTATTATCTTATAATTAATCGATAAAATAATAAATACTTAGTTCACCTGCACTTCTATAATTTACTTTAACTTAAACTTTCAAAGTCTAGGTTCAAATAAAATCATAATAAGTGATCAGATTAGTCAAAGTGGCATCTATTATTGTTTAGAGCGTTAAAGTTTCAATAGTATATTTAGAGTTTATTAATAACCGTTAGATTTAAACATTATTTTTATACTTAAAAGCCAAATTTAATGAAACCTTTTAGTTAAGTAAATAACTTTAAGTTCATTGAATCCTTCAAGCTAATAGATTTATGTATTCTTTAAGGGATTTATAAAAAAAAATCAGTTTCTTTAATCAATTAGCTATTATTTAATTATTTCAATTTTAATTATATATTAAATTTTATTTAACTGTTTTTATAATATAGATTGTTTTGATTTTATTTGAGGTTTAACTTTATTTATCATATTTTTATCATAAATATTTATAATACTTATGTCTTACTATAAAATAACTTTGAATATAATCCATGTGATTTAAACAATTCATTAAATACTCTACGTACATCTTAATCAACAATTTCAACTGAATGAGTTAACCTTAACATATTCTAAAATATCAAATAAATAAAGTATAATAACCATTATTTTGGAAATATTATTAATTTAAATTATTATCAATATTTTAAAATAAAACTGCGTTGGTAATAAAAGGATTTATAGTCTAGTTATGTTTATTACAATTGTACTATATTATTAATGCATTATACAAAATGAAATCATAGATAGATCTAAATTAAATAAAAATTGCATAGAAATATAAGCATAGCTTAGAATAATGTAAAAACTAGCATATAATTAATTGTTAAAGAAGGTTAGTATAAAATAAAAAATTTTGATTCTTAAAAAAGATAGGTCATTCCTTGGCTATGGTTCATTCATACAATAAGCAATTATCATTTTATCTCTTTTTGACTAGTCAACATATCAAACTCTGCTTGAGAGTGCCCAACTATGCAATCAAGATATCTAGTTTTGTTGGGCACCTTCCAAACCTATTGCCTGTTAAATTTGCTTATCTGTGGAGTTAGGAAGTATAAAAGGATTTGTTTGTTAAAAGAAATGTGAAAAATGACCAGAATAAGCTTTGTTTTTGTCGCTTTGATAATAATCATCATTATAGCTATTTTTTAAACTATTACTAATATATTAATGATAAACAAGCCAATGAGGGATGTCACTATCAAGTTTATAAAGTATAATAACTTGTTAAAGTCCTAGTGGCTAAAGTGGATGGAGAACCTGATTATGGAGGACCTATTAAGAATATTTTAAACATTCATGAAATATAAGCGGAAGACTTTAAATTAAAATGAAATCAATTTAAACTTATAAAAATCAGTAATAAGTGGAATTAAAACTGAATCCAGAAACTGTTTTGTCTTCTCTCCATTCTTATTCTAATTTTTCTCCATCTGGCCATACCTATATAAGTTGTTCCCATAATTCCAAAGTTTTTTAGTATTCGTTCAGCAGACGTCGCAGCTCCTTATGATAAGTATGTCTAAAATATAAAAACTTTCAGTTATTTTATTTGTGATTTACGAGTATAAGTGAATGAGTAACTGCTTCAAGAATATTATCCTAGGTTAATTTAATAACTATTCATTTTAATTTTATATTAATCAGAAATTTTGATTATATTTCATAGTTACTGGCCTTTACTCTTTATTTAATTCGAAGTTTTTATGTATAAATTCTAAAGTATGTATGAAACAAATAAAATATCTTTAATATTATAACCTGTAGTTTAATATTTCCACCTTTCAATAATCATTTGATTTTGGGCAATAAATTCAATTAAAAATAGTTAATTTTTATTTACTATTATTATTTAAAAATAAAACAAAGGCCTAAAAGCCACTCAATGTTAAAAACAAGAGGTGATGGTTGTCATTAAAAAAAAAATATAATGCTTTTCTAGTCAAAGTTAAACTGCCCTTATCGAGGTCACATAATCCCCTGCTATCATTTCTATTGCTTTCCCACGTTGTCAGAATCCTTTTCCATACATTTCTAGATATCGTGGCTCTCTAAACTCCAATAGAATGAGGAAATATGGTCAATTTTGGGAAGTAGTTTTTGGTCTTTTTTGTGACAAATTTGATAAATATAGGAATTTTCCATAAAATATTTTATTTTTTTTTAAAATCCCCAAAATCCCTATTTTCATGTCACTGGGGATTTAATTGGATAGAGATTCAAACATAGTCAAAAGCATCATTTTCACTACTAGAAATGTTATTCACGACGTGAAATAATCGGAGTTAATACTTGGAATCAATATGTCATATGGGAAGGTGGCCAGCCACGTACTTGAAAATTCCCTCTTATAATAAAAATTTCATGCTTTTCTAGTCAAAGTTAAACTGCCCTTATCGAGGTCACATTATCCCCTGCTATCATTTCTATTGCTTTCCCACGTTGTCAGAATCCTTATCCATACATTTTAGATATCATGGCTCTCTAAGCTCCAATAGAATGATGAAATATGGTCAATTTTTGGAAGTAGTTTTTAGCTTTTATAAGACTTTTTTGATAAGTTTTGGAATTTTCGATAAAATTTTTTATTTTTTTTTAAATTCCCTAAAATCCCTATTTTCATGTCACTGGGGATAAAATTGGATAGAGATTTAAACATGGTCAATTGCATCAGTTGCACTACTAGAAATGTTATTCACGACGTGAAATAATTGAAGGTAATACTTGGAATCAAAATGTCATATGGGAAGGTGGCCAGCCACGTACTTGAAAATTCCCTCATATTATAAAAATTTCATGCTTTTCTAGTCAAAGTTAAACTGCCCTTATCGAGGTCACATAATCCTCTGCTATCATTTCTATTGCTTTCCCACGTTGTCAGAATTCCTTTTCCATACATTTCTAGATATCGTGGCTCTCTAAACACCAATAGAATGAGAATATATAGTCGATTTTCGAAAGTAGTTTTTAGCCTTTTTTGAGTAAATTTTAATAAATTTAGGAATTTTCGATAAAATATTTTATTTTTTTTAAAATTCCCAAAATCCCTATTTTCATGTCACTGGGGATTAAATTGGATAGAGATTCAAACATTGCCAATGGCATCAGTTGCACTAATAGAAATGTTATTCACGACGTGAAATAATCGAAGGTAATACTTGGAATCAAAATGTCAGATGGGAAGGTGGCCAGCCACGTACTTGAAAATTCCCTTATATAATAAAAATTTCATGCTTTCTAGTCAAAGTTAAACTGCCCTTATCGAGGTCACATATTCCTCTGCTATCATTTCTATTGCTTTCCCACGTTGTTAGAATCCTTTTCCATACATTTCTAGATATCGTGGCTCTCTAAACTCCAATAGAATGAGGAAATATGGTCAATTTT
>ARYC01009681.1:0-11628 GCA_000711775.1 Oxytricha trifallax | reverse complement strand
TTAAAATCTAATCTTTAAATATATTTAAACACAAGTTTATAACGAATTATTACAAATTTATTTATTAACATGGTTTTAACATTACTATGAATATTAATTTTTTCTAACATTCTATTTATTCAATATAAATCTAATGATAATCATATAAAGTGTTATATTGTAAGTTTATTTTTTTAAAAAAATCAAGAAATATACTATATTTTTAAAATAAATAATTTAAATTGAATTTCATTCATAAATAAGAGAATAATGTATAAAATAAAAGTAATCAACAATATAAATTATTGTACAAAAAGAAAATGGATATTCAATCATAATAATGAATATTTAAATTGTAATTATATTTGAAGGCGTAATAATTTACAAAATTTATAAAATATTTAAAGAAAAAAATGCTTGTAAAAAATTGCAGAGTAATAATTTATTCATATTTAACAATAAATAAACAATTTAGAGATATTTCAAAGCTATCATCTGGAGAAAAATAACTAGCCAAAAACATAAAATTTTATATTGGCAATTCAAAAGATTCTTTGAAAATAATATACAACCAAAATGAAATATAAAATGACATTTATGATATTGACTACATCGGCAACTTCTCAAAAGAATATAAATTTAAATTGTGCCGAATTAGATCTGAATAAGAAATCACTCCTTTCATAAATTTTATCGATCAAATGCCTGAATCAATTAAAAATAAAATTTTAAAATTTGAACTTGACTATCTCAGTAAATAAATGTTGGAAGCTCTTGGATAATGGTAAAATTATCATTAATTCGAGATAAAGTTTAAAAACAAAAAATTTTCAAATTCTGTCGAATTCTAAAATAATGCCAATATTTAAAAGATAAAATTTAAGAATTGTATTATTGGATGGATATTATTCGATATATTGTCTTCAAATTATCATTACTCTATAAAGCAGCTGCAAGATATGAATGCAAATATTAGTAAGATATATAGTAATAGTAATTATGCAGTAAATACACTTGTTTTAAAGGATACTATTATAGCAGATTTCATATTTTTGGAAAGAATTAATACATTAGAAACGATTGAAATACATAATGCTTAAATAAGTGAAATAGCTATGAAATTTTTATCTCAGTAAAAGAATTTAAGAAAATTAATTATTAAAGACTTAAATTACTCGACTTAATTAAATGTAAACTAATTAAATCATTAAGAAAGCAAAGTTATGTAATTAGGTTATCCTACATCAATTAACAAATTATAATATTTGGGGAAAATTTATATTAAAGTAACATCTTTTTTGTAATTTAAAGTGTTTTTTAAAAAGCTAAACTTGCCAAATCTCAAGAAAGTGTGTGCTTTTTTATATGAAAAATAATTTATCAAATCAATAATTTACTATTTAAGCACAATTACAAATATAAGTATAAAACTAAAAATGCGCACTCTGAAATATTGGTCTAATAATAAAAAAGAATATATAGAAATATCCAAGACTGACGATTTTGTTGAAATTTAAAATGAATTAGTTAATGAAGAAGCTCAATATCAACTCAAATAAATTTACAAAGTTTAAACAAAAAACTTATTAAAGTTGGCTAAATTCAATATTTGTACAGAAGATCCCACAGTAGTTCATTCCATTACTTTTTTGAAAGATTGATCTAAAGCAAGTTAATTTGGTCTACCAGATAATTTTTTCAAACTACATAATTTGACAAATATGAAATTTATAATTTATCTATTAATAAGTAAAATTATAAAATCTTATTTTTCAATATTTTCCACAGATTATAATTTAAATTATCCAACTTTTCTCTTAGCTTTTTTCATTATATCTTGATTGCTTTTAAAATTTAAATTCTATCAATAATAAGAAAATACATTAAATCGTTTTTTATACTAATTTTTTTCAATTATTCATATTGCAATAGATATAAATCAACATATAAATTATCTTAATTTTATTCATCTTCTTTTGTATAAACTTCTTTATTAAAAAAAACACGTTTTTAATAATTAAATTATTTAGATATAAATATCATTCTATATCTTTCAAACTTTTTTAATTAATCTATTTATTATTCTAAAATATTATTTTGATATTAAAGATTATTTTGTTAATTATAAATACTAAAGGAAAGCATTTTACATTTGGAAATAAATTGTATTTTAATTTATAACAATATATATTGTCAGTTAAAGTTGAACTACTATAACTATTTAGCTAGTCTTCATTCAGGCAATTAAAATTAGCTGAATTTTAGTAGTTGAGGTTACTATATATCCAATTGATAAAGAGTGATAACTTCACTTTAATTAAACTCCTCTAAATTTATATATTTATTTATGTCTGTTAAGCCGAAATTCCCCTCCCCTCCCAATACCAAACGCACAAGCCCATCCCCACCTCCAAAAATTTGATTATTTTTAAAAAATAAAAAATGATATTACTACTATTTGAATCATATCGAGATTGAATGATTTGAGAGATTTAAAATTTGTTGAATTAATTATTTTTGTTTTTATATATTCATTTAAAATTGTAAATAAAAATAGGTAGAAGTGATAAAATTTAAAATACTATTATTTGTTTGAATTAACATATAAATTTCAAGAAAATGTAGATTAAGACCACGAGGAATAAGTATTTGAAATGAAATAGGATATTTTGATTGGTGGGGATTGTGAAGATGTTATGAAGATGGTGGGAGGAGGGTGTGGATAAGATGTGGAGAAGGTGGGAGGTGGAGGTTGGTGATGGGTATTTCTGTTTGTTCAAATTTTCCCATATTAAAATCAATTTATCTTGCTCTAAGTGTGCTATAAATTGTACAGTCAATAATTAAGTCAGCTAATTTTAAAATTTTTATACAATGAGTCCTAGGTACAATGATCCAATTAAAAAAGAAATGAATAGTACATTAAATTAATAGTTGTTATTGTTGGCTAATTTTAACTAATAATCTTGATGAATTTTTTTATGCAAATGTAAAAATACTGATTAAAATTATGTTTAAGTTTATAATTTTAAAATTGATAAGTATCTATATTAGAAATTTAAGTAAATTTTATTTAAGTCTGTGGGTCGATATTAAATCCGAAACAACAAGATGAATCATATTTTGATTATTTTAATTAGAAAACTATTTAATAAAATAATTAAATCTCTAAATAATTAATCTTAATAAATTTTTTATAGTTTTTAATGAGGATATTAAAATTGCTCACTCAATAACTGTTCTGGAGATCAATCTATTCCAAGGTAATTTGTAATATTATAGTTTAGATTAATTAAGTTTTTAAAATAATATATAAATAAGAATTATCTTTTTTAATAAGAAATCTTATTATGTAAAACACATTTGAATATGCTTTACTTTTTTTTAAATTTATAACAATAGTTTTGTTAAGATCTTGAATATTTTAAACAAATGCAAACATTTTAATCCTAAACAATAATGCTGTATCGAATAATAGAAAATTATTAAGTTATATTTTTCTATTATCATTACTCATTTAAATTAAATAAAATATATATGGCAAAAATTGTAAGATTTATAATTAAATATCTAAAAAATAGCTTATTATTTAAACATTTAAATATTTACATTTAAATCAATTTATAATATTTTAAATTAAATTATGAAACTTCCAATTAATTTAGATTTGGCTATATTTAGCTTTTTTAATCAATATACAGTTTTTACTTTAGTTTAAAAGCTCTCAAAGTAACATAGATAAAAATCAATTTATATTTACTAATAAACCGATAGAAACGATTACTTGAATATCATTTGCACAAATGATTTAATGAGTTAATGCGAGGATATAATAAGTATTGTAAATTTCTCAAGTGTCAGATTGAAATTCGTTGAAGTTTAAATTCAATACCACATCAATAGTTTTTTTAATTTGTTTTAAGAAATGGAAAACCAAAAAATCATAAACAATATTCATTGTATTGAGTTTCTTTGTTGTGAAATTTAAATATTTAAGAAATAATTAATGCAAGTTAGTAAAATGAATATATACCAAAATGGGATCAGTTTTAAAGGAGAATTGTGTATTTATAATAATTAATATGAACAGAACAGCCTTTTACATTAGATTTTCAGAAACGTCACTTACATAGAGAGTAATATATCAGACATTTTATTCAATTTTGACATGTTTAAAAGTTGGTAAAAAATTAATTTAGATTGCTCCGTTTAAGACTTCCTCAATCTTAAGCTTAGAACACTCAATAATACCATAAATATTCATGATATTAATAAGCATAAGCCTTAAGTAAACATTATATTGTAAGCTGAATCTTTCGAAGAGATTGAAAATTTGCTAAGAATTCGTGATTCTATTAATTTAGAGTATTATTTCTCCAAATTGAAAATATTACAAAAATCTGAATAGCCATTGACATTTTCATAAATTGAAGAATGCTACAATTTATTGGGAGACTCACTCAATATTTCAATATAAGTTGTGGAAGTTTAAATTGACTAAGTTGCAATTAATAGGATTCAAATGAATCCTGAAAAAATTGATTTAAACATTGAAAGAATAAATTTGTATTTAATGAGATTATTAAACCACTCAAGAAGTTCATTTTTAATTGAAAGCATGATAATTTTAAAAACAAAGGCAAAGAATGAGATTAAAGTATCATTTTTTCAAAATGGAAGCTAGAAAAAGCTCTCTATAATTTGTAAGTAATTGTTTCGTTAAAAAGGTATCGCTGGATGATTAATAATTTTATAATAAAAATAAGAAAGTTTAGATATAAATATTATAAAATATTATATTCAATTTTAAAATAAATTTTATTATTTGATTTTTTATAGAAATAAATTTCCATTTTATGTTTATAGTTATTTATTTATGAATTGTAAATATATTTATTTTTTAATTTTATAGAATTTTAAGTAGTAATATTCAAATTATAAAGAAAGATGAGAAAGCGAATATATATTAATTTATGATGCAGTATTAATCATTAATATAATTTAACAATTATTAATTGGTTTACCTATGTTACTCTCTCTTTTTAAAAAATAAGAATATAGATATTATAAGCATAAATCTAAATAAAATATTTTAAAAAAATCTTTATTTTAAATTTAACTAAAGAACCAGATTTATTTATTGCATTAATTACATTCATAAACGTAAAAAATTAACTAAATAATTTATTATGATTAATTAGTTGCACTGTCAAGGATTTTTTTTATTAATTATTATAATATTTCATCATTTTTTCAATATAAGGAATCATTAAATAATATACTAGTCTTATATTTATATTTTTTTAACATGATACTTTTATTATTTATTATAAATGCTGGAAATAAACAGATCATTATAAAAATTTAAATAAATAAAATAGGAGTTATTCTTACCAGATAAATATAATATAGTTCACATTAATTTTTTTAATTTTTATAAAAATATACTAACTATATCTCCATATTAATTGGGAGTTCAAGCAAAAGGACACTACCCTCCAAAATCCCTTACCACACGAAACCGAGATACCTCACAACCTACCTCCCAACTACCATCCTCAACTCCTACTCCATCTATCTCGATACCCCTCTACACACTCTCCAAACATAAATACTTTTTTTGAATGAATTATTTTTCTACATACAAGGTAACTCGACCAAATCTTTCTTAGTTATATAATCAATGTTATTTATAAAGCTCACTATATCCTAGGCCATTTTTGGCACAAAATCGTTATAAATATAACTTATAATATATTTTAAAATTTTTTTTTATAATAATGATATAAACTATTTTGTATGATTATTATATTTTTAAATTTTAAATATATCTTAAATAATTCAGCATTCGTCATTTATCGAAAAGGAATTTACCTATTTATTTTTTATTCTAAAGCATCAAATCATGAATTATAGTAAATTAACTAATTAAACTTATTTTTAAATTATTACTATAATGAACGTGATTTAAGATATTTCTAATTCTCAAAAATAAATTATGCCTTAATAGTTATGTATGTTTAAAAAGAAATTCTATCAAATTTTATTATTTTTTATTATATGGTTTATTTTAGTATCTTGTCTTCAAAAATTTCAATGGATATAGAAATTTGAAACGATAACTTGTTTCATATGACCAAGAATTTCAGTATTAAATAATTTTAATAATTTTTAAATACATTAATATAATAAAAAGATATTTATAGATTGAGAATGAGGTGTGATGGGGTATGGAGAAGATATAATTCTTTGTTGAGGATGGGGTGTGGATAGGTATCTTCGTTAGAACAGACATCGAAATCATTTTTATAAATAATTCTAATTGTAAGAATGAGACTTGCCATTTTATACAATAAAAATAATGAACTAGTAAATTTTAAGATTCAAAGTCTACCTTAGTAAAAAATTGAAATACAATTTATTTTATGAAGATAAGTTTGAATATTTATATTTATTTCTAGAACTTTAAATATCTTAGTTTAAATTATATATAATAAATTTAAAATGCTTTACAAGAATTGTAAAATGATGATATATTCCTACTTATCTATAAATAAGTAGTTCAGGGATATTTCAAAGCTATCAATTGAAGAGAGAAAACTAGCTAAAAAGATAAAAATAAATTTAGAAAATACGAAAGATCATTTAAAAATAAAATCTTATCATAATTTGAATGAAGTACCTCTTATTAATCTTGACTACATTTGTAACTTTTCTGACAGGTACTCATTTCAATTGGATTATATAACAAATTAAAATTAATTGACACCTTATATAGTTTTATTAAATATGCCAGACAAAATGAAGAAAAAGAAATTAAATTGTAATTAATGCTCATAGCTTCAGTAATATTTGATTCTCTTAATTAGGGGGAATTTATTATTGCTGCAGAAAATAAATAAATTTAGAATTTATATTAGTTAGAGATACGACGAGTAATACAATACCACAAAAATTTGTTTTTCAAGGAAAAATCTAAAAGCTTTATTTTGATAATTGCTTAATAGGAAAAGATTTAAGCGATTTATTATCTACTAATTGAATTTATTCTATTCTTTAATTGTAATTTATGTTTAGATATCTTTAATAGTCACAAAATAGATATTAAATGAGTGTTAATACACTTAAATTAAAGTAGACAGTAGTAGCAGATTACATTTTCATTTAAAATTTGGTCAGTTTAGATGTTCTCAAAATAGATAGTGTTTATTTTAGCGATATAGCTTTAATCTCTTTATCTATGTAAAAGAATTTGAAAAAATTAGTAATGAAGGATTTAAATTAAAACATTGTTCCCTAAATATTTTTATTCTTACCAACATTTGCATCTTGCAAAGTTAATAAGCTATGCAAACCCAATTAAGTTAATCAACTTTTATATCTTCAAGAAATATACATAAAAGAAACTACAAGTTGTGAATTCATTAAATTTTACAAAAGATTATTACTTCCTGATCTAAAGAAAATCACAGTAAACATTTCTGATCAATTGATTTTCGTTGATATTCTTAAGCATTTGTAATAGGTGACCTCATTTATAATAAACATAAACGTTTTCACCTTAATTCTATTCACAAGCAAAGATAAATAATTTGGAATCTCTCAGAAAGATGTTTTGAGAGATCTTCAACTAGCCTTAAGAAATTTAGGAAGTTTCTATGATCTCGAAATCAATTAAGATATAAATGATAATCAGGATGAATATGCAAAATACAATATTATCCCTAAGAGTGAACCCAAAATCAATCACACAATAACTGTTAAGACAGCTGCTCATATTAAAAGTTAAATTATAATGTTTGAGTCATGATTAAAATAATTATAATTAATTTTTAATTTATCTTATACTATAATTTGTTTAACTAAACTATTTAAATTTATCTATTTTTAATTATTGTTTTATTCATTTCTTGAATAAAGACATAAAAGTTAATCAAATATTACATGAATTGAATTTGGAGAATAAAAAATGTTCTTATATGCCAAAATATTAAAGTCAATACTTTTAATTGATAATGGTCTTTAAATGACTATTGTAAAAATTCAAGAAACTTATCTTGATTTACAGCAATCATTGAAAGCGTTTTACAATTATTATTTACTTAAAAATAAAAATTTCAAAAATATCTTTCACACAATTTGGTTTTAGATTTATGGTGAGGATATTTCCTGCACAAAACTTAAAATTTATTAAACAGCCAAAAAATACAGAAGGAAAATATTATTAATTTTTTCAATTTTCTATTCCACATTTAAGAATAAACCTTTATTATTTATAATTTCAAGGTTAAATCTATCATTTGTCTCATAAATATGAAAAAAATATTAATTAATTTTTTAATTAATAGTTAATTAATTTAATTTATGTTGAAATATTTTAATAATATATTTAATTTTTGTTTTAAAAAATAAGGAAAATGTGTAAATAGATGAATATGAATGTTGTTTTTTTTCAAATTGATATTAATAAATTACTTAAAAAATTGATGTAGTAAATTTCCTACATAACTTACAAAGCTAGTTATGTTCATTACCTTTTTAGTTTATATTTAAATAATTATTTTTAAATCCATTGATAGAATATGAGCAAATTTAATGATTTTCCAAATCAAATTTTTATATATAAAATACAAATTTCAGGTATATATATATACTTTTTTTTGAATTTTAAATTGTTTAATAAATAAATTTTAATCATTTTTTATAAATTGCGATATTCTTAGGTCTCTTCAATTGTATCTCAGTATCACAATTTGTTTTAAATACCTGAACCCTTTCAATTATAAACTATAGTTGAGTTTTAAATTTAATTTATTCCAATTGATTTAAACAATTGTATTTTTTCTATCTAATTCCATAATAATATTTTAGATTAAATCTCGATAATTAAATGTCAATAAATATTAAAAAATAATAACTTTAAATCCTCAAAATCATTTGGAAGTTGTTAATAAAATTTTTGTTTGAATAGATATAATAAAAAAAAGCTAGAATTATTTTCTAATCATGAAAATTATTATAAAAACACTCATTTTTAAAAATAATGTATATTTAAGTATAATATTTGAAACATTAAATTAACGCATAAATTAATTGAATTCAAATATTATTAAAAATTATTTATCTTCAAATATTTAGATAAAAAACTCAAATTATAATTATTTTTGTATTATTAATATTTTATTTAATGATTATTTATAATTAGATTTTTATGCATTAAATTTAAAATATAAAAATTATAAAGATAGATTTAATTTAATTAATATAAATTGTTATAATTATCAATTAAATATAATTAATAATTTTTATTTATTAAATTACATAAATAATTATTACTTAACAAAAAAGAATTAAAAGAATTAAAAAAAATCATAAATAAAAAAAATTTACAAAGTATAAAACCAGTATAATAATAAAAAAATTATGAGATATCTATTCTTTTTAAAATATGAATTTAAAAGTGTAAATGCTTAATATTTAAAAACGTTTAATAGTTAGAATTAATTTTATTTGATTATTTAAAGTTTGTTAGTTTATCATTAAAACTAAATGAATAAAATAAATAAATAATTAATTGAATTTAATCTAAAACATAATGTTGACAAAAAATTGCAAAATATTGATATATTCATATCTAACAATAAATAAACAATTCAGAGATATATCTAAGCTATCTATTGAAGAGAGAAAATTAGCTAAGAAAATTAAATATCATTTAGAAAACACAAAAGATTATTTATATATTTTATTTAATCAAAATAACAATCAAACTCAAATTTTCAATTTAAACTACATTTGCAACTTTTCAAAAAGATATTCACTTAAATTAAATAAATTGAGTAATAAAAATGAATTACAACCTTATAGGAATTTTATACAAATTATGCCTAAAAAAATGAAAAAATCCTACAATCTCTTCAGCAGTGGGAAAAGTATAACTTATGCTAGATATAAAGAGATATAATTTGTTATCATAATATAAGATATAATGATACTCTAGATTACATTTAATATGGAAAAGTTAACTCACTTTACATTGATTGAAGTCTAATTGGTTATGATATCTTTCGCTAATTGTCTTAACATAATAATATTTCTGTTAGCCAACTGCATGATATGAATAATAACATTGAATAATTTTATAATAAAATTTTGGATGTAAAAAATCTATAGCTAAAATATACTTTGGTAGCAGATTATATTTTTATAAAAAATATGATTAATTTGGAGACACTTATTATTGATAATGTTTCCATCAGCGATATTGCGATGCATTACTTATCTCAATAAAAGGATTTGAAAAAATTAGTTTTAAGAAATATAAATCCTTAATTTGATGAGAATATTTTGTAAGTTTAATCAGACATTGCTGAATCAGAATTAAAAAAGTTGTGCACAAGTGTGTAAATTAATCAGTTGTAAAATCTTGAAGAAATTTAAATTAGAGAGACAGCACTCTAGGAGTTCAACACTTTTTATTAAAGTCTACAGCTTCCGAAACTTAAAAGAATATGTGTAAATATTGATGATAAGGTATGTTTTTCAGATATTCTTTATTATCTAAGTTAAGATCCACATACCTGTTTAGACATTTAAGTATGCACCCTAACTTTATTTACGAGTCAATTAGAGAGTTTTGGTGTTACATAGAGAGATGCATTGAGAGACCCATAGCAAGCATTAAACAAACTAGGAAGGCATTTAATTTATTGATAATTCAAGATTTAGATTAAATTAGCAATAATGAATTAGCAAAATATCATTTTGTGAATGAAGATACAAAAATAACTCACACAGTTACTGTGAAAAGAGATAGAAATAACAAATTGAATTAAATTATCATATTTGAAAATTGAATGATTATTTTAATTAAAAGAGCTTTGTAAATGCTGATTGATTAAAATGTGTTTTAATCTAAAAGCAATTTTCTGAGAATTTAATTTAATTATCATTTTTCAAAACCACTCAAAATTCAAAGAGTATTAAAATTTATGCTAATTTTTTTATTAAGTTAAAATAATACCTTATAATCTTTAATTATAACAAAATTACATTACTGTCTTCTAATTTTTATATCAGCATAATTTTTAAATATAGTGTTCTTAATATCTATAGTGTCTTTGTTAACCTTTGCATATTCTTTCATTTGAAATATACCATTCCAGGTTTCCCTAAAGAGTTATAAATCAAAGCTTACTAGAGAGGAATGGATACTTCTTAAGCTCTGCGAGCCAGATCTCGCTTATTAGTATGCCTTTCTTCTTTTAATCTTCAGGAGAAATAGAGTAGCGTTTATTGTGAGCTTCTTCAATGATTCTCTCTGAGATAAGTTTCTCTTAAAGTGCCAAGAACACCAAAGAAAACTCCCTTTTTGGAAGTGTGTTAGAGAGTTTTTTTCTTGGTAGGAAGGTAAGCTACCAACTTGTCACTTTTCATAAATCCTCATATAGATTGGTGCAGAAAAATCTGGGTAGTTTGGAATTTTATACCAAATTAATTTTTTCAATTTTTTTCAAAGTTTTTAAAGGCTTTCTATTCATTACATAGTATAGCTTTAAAGAATGAAATTGGGTTGGTGCCTTCCATGTATGGAATGAATAAACCCCCGGCGTGCTCATTATACGATGTGCCCAGCAACCTCCTTAATAC
>ARYC01009680.1:0-28276 GCA_000711775.1 Oxytricha trifallax | reverse complement strand
ATGAAATATTCCTAAAATAATGAAAATAACAGGCTTCATTGAAAAATCTAACTTAATAACTACAAGCAGTTTACTCTATGAGAATCTTGCCCATAAACTCTATAATGTATACCACTAGTAATAACTTAAAATCAAGTAATTCACAAGAAGATTGAGTGTTTTTAAGTTCGACATTGAATTAAGACATCAATCCAATTGTTATGTAAATATAATTTTAGTAAGATTCACAAGGTTACTTAAAGCTTAACAATTTATTTATGAGAGTGTTTATATGATTATTTTTATAAGATCTTTAAAATAAATCCGTTTACTTATTAATCAAAGTGTTTAATATTCCTATAAAATTCAAGTAAATCCACAATCCTATTAGTATTAAATCAAACACGTGAATTATAGACTGGGTTTGTATTTACATTGAGGTCATGATTAATGTCAAAAACCTTTCCGCCTACTTCATCATAAAGTTATTCCAAATAGTCTCTATCGTCTCTTTCTTTTTATTTTATTTCTTCATCATACTGTACCTCAGCTCTAAATTAATTCATGCTATTTATAAAACCATAATCCGAACAATAAAAGATTAAAAATATAAGCTTTATATAATAATTTTCTTAAAGAGTTAATCAAATATATTATATAAATAATTATAAATTTATTTTTCACTCAACTTGAGTTTGCTTATAATTTTCACCTCACTTCTTTTAATTATATAATTAAAAAAATTATCAACTAGCCAATATATTTTTTAAATTAATATTTTCATAAATTAACTATTAATTTGTATTTAATTGAAGCTTTAGTTTAAAAATCTAAAAAAAAAATAAGGAATGTTTTATACAGCTTATTTATTTATAAGGTTTTATTCTCAATGATTTAATCAGCTGCATTATTTAGATCTAGGACTGTGTGATTCAATCTTTTATACTTGGCTTTCATAAGCGGGTCTACACTTCGAGCTCTGGACTCTTTTTCTGATCCATATATTTCAATATCAAGCAAATCCATTTTCTCCTTAAAATCTAACTTTCTTTTGTTAAATCCTGGCTTGAGAGGAAGCTTCCCATATTTAAGTTGAATCTATTTTCTATCATCAAGTTTAGAAACCGCTTCTTAATCAGTCAAAGTTCTCTTATTTATTTTTGGAGAGGCAGTCTATCCAGTTATTCGAAATTCTTTTTCACAAATTGCCCTCTATACTCTTCTTGCATTAATTGTCTTAGTTTAAATCCTTGGAGTTTAAGTTCCTTATCTATAAATGAAAAGTAAGAGTTTTTAGTTAATCTTACCCCTTTCAGAGAGTAATTTCGTTTTTTCTTCAAGCTAAGCTTGTAGTTCTTTAATTTGTTTCTCGTATTGTTTCTTTTAAAAATGGAAATTCTTGTTGTCTTTCTCTTTCGTTTTTGTCAGCATATCAACGACTCTGTTTAATTCTTCAATTTTCTCGTCAGCTTTCATCAACTATACTACTCTTTATCTTAAATTAACTAAATTAGACTTACATGATATGGTTTGTTCACTTCGGTTTTTCCATTTTGAGCTATTGCCATATTTTTCCTAGAGATGCCCTTCATCTCTCGAATAGTCTCTTCTAATCGAATCATGTGCTCTTAATTTTGCTTGTTAATCTTTTCTTCATTTCTAAGTTTCTGTTCTAGAATTTTAGATCGTTCCTTTGTATATCTCAGTTCTTCTACCATAGCCTTAATACGAATTGGGTAGTCATTTTCATCAGTAATCTTTTCAAGTGCTCTACCCTATTCAACCTAAATTTTATGCATGGATTTCAGCTCTTTAGAGAGTTCCTGATTCTTGGTCTCAGTCTCTTTTAATTTTGACTGTAACTCCATAATTTTATCATAGCCATTTGGCAGGTAACCCTTATTTTTATAAGACCAGATTTGATTCTACAGTTCTTCAATCGATTACTTCTATTCAATCAATTTGATGTCTTTTTATTTCAGCATATCATTCAACGCTTTGAATTGCTCTCTTTGGTTAAGCTAATCTTATTGTGAAGATTAGTGATTTTACTCTACTACAGATTGAGTTTTGTTTAATGAAACGTCTAGTGCAAGTGTTAATTAATTTAGCTTCTTTTTCAGTAGTTGATTTTACTTTTTTAAAGTCTATACATTATCGATTCTCTATCTATAAGAATTCCTGTTTAAGAATTGGTATGAAAAATACGTTTGATTGTTGTTTTCTGAATACTACGACAAAGATTTAGGGGTTGAGCCAGTAGTCATATCATGAATGTTATTATCTGTACCTCCTCCATAAATATTTAACTAAATTAGTGATAAAAATCGCATACTAACTTACATGAGTGTTAATTTTCTTGTTAGGTACGTAATTTATCCCTGAAGTGTTATTGGCTCAAGATCTACCTTGTATCATACTTGATACCTCGGAGTATAAATCCTTCAGTTAACCCTGCTCTAAAAAGAAATATTTGAATGATATAATGAGTTTGTACTAGCGTTTCTATAAGGATCTTCCATTATTGATTCTATTATAATTTTTCTGAATCAAAATGTTTATTTATAATTAAGAGTGATAAAATAAGAGAGCTATAATAGATTTTAACAATTTATCTTGAGATTTTAATTAATTTTATCTGCATTATATAATAAACTTGTAAAATGAGAATACAATCATAGAATGAGAAGCTCACTTCTTTTAGTTGAAATTTACAGATGAAACTATCTCATAGAGGATTTCATTCACAATCACCAGTGAATTTGCTCTTTACTTTATAGGTTCAAGAGGGCAACTAGTCAAAGGTAAGTTATTAGTGGGTGCACAACCGAGCTTTTCTTTAAAATAATTATTGTTGATGTTAATTTACTACTCTATTTTTCTAGTCTTTTATATGCTGGTTGATAATTATTGCTACTCCTTTAAAAAAATATTTAATATACCTTCTCTTCTTCAAAGTAATCTTAAACGTCATTGTATTCTTTGGAATTTGAGAAGCTCTGATTTAAAATCTTTAAATTATTAAATTCTAATGACAATATTTTTATTTGGGTAAATTATGCTTTTTAAAAATATTGTTCTATTATTACCTAAATAAAAATTATAGAACAAAAGTGCGATATTCAATTTTGACTATGAATCAAGCATATAGTTCATAGATAAAATCTTTTAACAAATCATAAATTTTAGTTTAAAACAACATTTTGAGGTTATAATTCTGAATGGCATGAGAATCTTAATTTTATTTCTAGGCTGTGTTACCAAATTTCTGACTTGTAGTATAATTTTCTACCTGCTAAAAGTTTTAGATATTGCCTGAGTAGGATTTTTCACTAGATAACAATGAAATGGGCTTTTCATCTGAACCCTCATTTCCACTTGAGGAACCATCTCTTTGAGGATCTGCATCGTTCTTGGATAGCTCTTCTGATTTCACCTGAGATTATTGGAATGGATTGAAATTTCTAAACCCCTTTTGAAGTTTTACATTTATATATAAAGATATTCAATATTTTTATTATCAAAAAGTATTAATAATTTACATTTTGTGCTATGCATTTTAAGTGTGTTATTTCATTGATTATTTAGCTATAAATACTAAAAATTATAAGGCATTAACACTCTGAAAATTCTGTATAATTTGTAAATATCCTATGCCTATAATAACTCATAAAAAATTTTCATCCTATAATATGTTTAATACATTTTATCAAAGTTTTATATAAAAAGCTATAGTAAATTACTCTAGATTTAAAATATATATTGAAATACTTTCAATTTTAATAAGTTTTATTTTATTAAGCAATTATAATTTATAGTAAGATTGAGCTAATAGGGGTTACTTGCCTCTTGTTTGAACTCGTCGCTTAATCCATCGTTAATCAAAGAAACATTGAATGAGATTTGGGATTTTCCTTTATCAAATTTTCAAAATGTAAAGTTTCAAAGCACTTTAGTTTAATTAATTTGATAAATTAATTAAAATCATAAAAACTTTTGACAATTCAAAGAATTCACAATTTCATCATGGTTTGACTGCATTACATCGAAAAACCAGTCATTCTTATCTTAAATTTCTTTAATGAATTGGCAAATTTACTTGTCCTTTGGATCTTAATTAAGTATGTTAAATTAATAACTAGATAAAATTTAATGCACATAAATTTACAATTATAAATCTTTGTATTTCTTAAAGTCCAACAAGAAATTGACAACTTCTGTTAAGAGATTGTTGCTCAGCTTGAACAATCAATTAAATTATTTTTAATTTTATAAACTAGTCTTATAAATATTTTCAATTGAAAATATTTATATATGACAATTATTAAATTTAATTCACACTAAGAATAGTAAAAATATTTTTATTTTTAATCTCTCCTCAATCTTAGTAATGTTATCGATGTCGGCACTTATCTCTGCGGCTTCTATCTCATCTTGAGTTGGGAGCTTCCACTATTGATTCTCACTCTAAGGCTTCGATTGAAAAACTATAGGTTTATCCATCTACTTCATTTCATTATCGTCTTCTGGGATTTCCTAAATCATGTGAAGTTTGTCACTTTTTTCCAACAACTATTTGCTTTACTTAAATTATTGAAAGTATTAAATCTATTTGTCTAAAAAATATTGCAAATATTTTACTATTAAAAAGTTTTTAGCAATATTTAATTGACTTGAGACACTTTAAAACATATCAATTTATTTTGAAATGTTAAAAGCTCTAATTGACAGCATCTTCTTACTGTTTAAAGTCTTCAAATTAAGAACTGTTGCCGTGGCTTTAGTTAAAACCTTCCTCTTACTTCAAGACATTTTTTGAGTGAGATTTGTTTGAATCAGGGGCATCTTCCAGATTGAGATCAGCATTCCCAATTTGTTTGAGAGAATTCTTTGGCTCATGTTCTTCCTAAAAGTCTTTAGAGTCCTAGAAAATATCAATGAATCTTTTTTCTCTCAAATAAAAACAATAAATAATTTTAAATAATTCTTCAGTTTATAAGAAATTATTATAATCTTAGTTGTTTAATTATAAAAATTAATCATATATTGGAATTAATATTAATTTAAAAAATCATATAGTTTTTATGGTTAAATTTAGTTTGCTCCTCATAATTTCAATATATAAAGATAGCTGGTTGTTGTTGTGGATTGATGATCGATTCAATAAAACTAAGATAAAATAATTATATTGATCATTTATATTCTACTAAATAGACTAATTTATTTTTCCTTTTGTAATATTTATACATGATTATTTTATAAATATAGAATTTCTACTTAGGTTTAAATTCACAGAGCCCTCTTTATCTTCCAAGGATTTCAAGTAAACAATCAATAGTTGTAACTAATTAGCACTTTGGATCAAGTGACTTGACAAATGGCAAAGTTGTTGCTTTAGGAGTTAAGGTGCCTGATCTACAATTTGGCTTAAAGTATCCTTAGGTGGCTCCACATAATCATTTGATCCTTTCTAAGGTTATTGAGGTAAACCTTCCAAACTTTCATCGAATAAGTCTTTGTCACTGACATTTTCAACATCTGCAGACTCTTTTCCAAGTTTGACATCTTAACAAGAAATGATATTTTTCAATGAGGTAGGAGAGTTTCCATCGTCTTAAACAAAGGTTATATCTTCATCACCACCCTTAATTTGTTAAGAATTAAAACAAAAAATTAATGAACATCAATGAATTTAAATGAATTATCAAAAGATTAATCAATAAATTTAATTAAAAATTTATTCCGATTAACTCTTTTTTCATTATGTTTTATATAACTGACATGAATTTTATATTTATTTTTTAATAAATCTTCATTTAGTCATTTAATAATGATAATCTATTTCTAAAGTATATTGGATTTATAATGCGCACCATCATCTTGCAAAGTTTCTTCGTGTAAATCAGAAGGTGGAATCTAAATCCCTTTTACTTTATATTTAAATGAATTTTTAAATATTGAAGAAAACGAATTGATATATCACAAATTAATTATATTTGTTTATTTCAAATTTATAATTAATAATAACATTTCATCAATTATTCTTAAAGGGTATTAAACAATTTCTTTCTAGATTTTTAGCTCTTCTTGATCATCAAATTAATCTTTTGCTCTTTCCACATCTACTTTCTCATCTTGAGCTTGGTTTTTTAGTGCAAGATTCTGATAAAATGCTGTTTGATTCTTGTTTATAAACATAGTTTTAACAACAGGATTTTTAAAATATTATAAAATTATAACTAACAATTACAGATTTATGCTTAAAATATAGCATATGAATTATTAGAAATTTAAGGATTGAATGGAGAAATTAACTGAGGTTGAGTCAATTGTCCAGATAGAGTTTCAGCAGTCTGATCATTATCCTCTTCACTGGGATTTTGTTTAGTCTAATCTTGATTTAAGTTGGTAGTTTGCATTAAAATTTTAAATTAAGATAATTTAGTATTTGTAAATTAGTTGATCACTTTTAAATATACAGAATTTTAGGAAATAAAATCTATTTATATTTTAAAGAACAATTATATTAGAAGTTAATCCCCACCAATTGTTTTAGACTTTTACTCGATGAATTTAAAAATTGGGATAAATTTTAAATATATTCACATCATTTGGTAATGATGATGATGAATGCACAATTAGAAAGAATTGTAATAAAAATCTTTTTTAGAAATTCAATAAACAGAATTGGCCTTTTAGTTCTCAATTTAAAAATTGAATTAATTCTTGAAACATTTTTATTTATTAAAAATATATATATTGGATTTACTGTACAAATAGAAAGATTTCTTATTATACGAATCATAATTATAGTTGCTTTGATTCTTGATCTAAATAGTGTGATTACTCCATTTTATTAAATTCCATTTGATTGTCGCTTTTCAATACGTCCATCATATTCTTATCATACTAATCAAGAAAATCAAACTACTCCACAATTTATATTGGATACTCACTTGCACATGAAGACTTAATATTATCTTCTATAAGATCTTAAGCTTAGCCCAGCACTGTCTGCTTGAAGCTTTTCTGCATGAGCATTTATTTATTAAGAGTTAAGACTTGAGACAGTGCAACTTCCATAGTTGAGGTATAGTAGCCTAGTTTTGACTGTCTTAACGTATCAGTGGAAAATTCATTGATAAGTTTCAAGTGTCCATAAAATTCACTGATCTTTGATCTTAAAGTTACATAGATAAAGATCATAAGTAGCTCATCAGCGTCTAGAGTCAACTTCTTTTTATTAACTTAGGAGATTTCTTTCCAGAAGGTATCTATGCATTAGACTATATGCTTACTAGTTTAAGTTATACAACGCATTTTATCTATTGGAGTTTCCAGTTCTCTGAGTCTTCTTAAGTTCTGAAATGCCTGCTGGTAAGGTTTTTACTGGATTCTTTAATTTATAAGTGAGATAGTAAGAGCTTGAGCTTCGAACTTCGCAAATGGTATTTTCACTTCAATATCTGGTTCTTTATTTCTATTAAAATTCTGTTCTTATGTTACTCTGCGAGATACTGTTTCTCTAATAATGCAAGATTTACTTCTGTGCAGAACTTCGTTCTCCTCATCTTTCATTATTAAAGGATTTGACTTGGCTGTAACTTATGTAGTCTTTTCGGAATTTCCAAACCTGGGCTCACTTGGGGACTTCTCAAATTCATCAAAGGATGACCCTTCAATATCTCCAAATTCTTGTTATACAAAAAAGAAAATTGAAAACGTAAAACTATAACTTTGATTGAAAGTTTACATCTCTTATTCCTATTTCTCAAAAAGTTCCATCAAATATGAACTTTCATTGAGAGTGAATAATTTGTTAATGCCAATATCCTCAGGTCTTACATTTTTCAGATCTTAAAATTTGCTTGTTAGAATAATTTCCTCTTCATTTGTTACTAGTTTGCATAGTTGTAAGAGTAACTTACTTAAATCTCCTCTGACTGTTAGACTAGTAAGCAGTTCAATTAAATCTTCTCTCATTTCATGTAAATCCTCAAATCTCATGACTGGAATATAAAATCGGATAAGCGTGCCATAGAGTATGCAAATAAGTTTCTTAACCTCGGCTAAAACTATTTCAGCATATTGGACTTCTTTAGGAAGCTGCTATAAAGTCTATCTGTCATAAGTAGCTCTAATATTTTTCTTAAGTCTTGCAGTGGAAAGTTTTATACTTTTCATTTTATTTCTATCAAAGTCCAAATTACCCTCTTAAGTTCTCAATTCTGAAACTAAATCTGGATTGTCGACTATTTCATAAAGTGGTTGCTAATTATAGTTTATTTTAGAAGTTCTCTACAATTGATTACGTTTCTCATTCACATTCCTCAGTATGATATACCGTTAAATGTTTCTTTATAAATTGCATAATAATTCTTGCAGTTTATCTGAGAAACTTCTTACAATAATATTTATTGGGTGGTCAGGTTCATTTAAATTAGCTCTCATCTGATATAGTAAAGATTGCAAGACTTTATCTATATTGCTCAAAGGAGCATTGAAATCTTCAATGTTTTTAATTTTATGAATGTCTTGATAGATCATGCTTAACATAGAATTTTCTGTCTTTTTAAGATTAGTCATCATTTCAGAATCCTTTGGATTTTTCTTTGATTTTTTCGTCGCAGTAAATTTTTCAGTTTCAATATAATCAACTTCAGTTTTGAGTTCCTCACCCTTTTTTGTGCCTGAGTTTGGAGATTTACTTGAACTAACTTATGATTCGACGAGGAAATTCTAGCTTGATGGATATTTATCCAATTTTTGCAATTTTTTCCGCATTAAAGTAAACTTTCTTCCAATTTGACTATCTAAATCAACACTCATGCCTCTCATCTATCTCGCGCTATAGTTAAGGTAAAATATTGCACTCCTGAACTTGTTTTAATTAAAGTTTTATGAATTCTCAGATACTTATTTGTACAGCTGCTCTGGCCAATTAAAGCCTAAAATCTGAGAGCTTTAAGAATCTATGCTATTTATAAGTTGCTTATTGAGATAATTCAACCAGTCATTCGAGTCTTAAAGCCTTCCCGAGAAAAATGTGTTATCATCTTTTGACTACCCATTATTTTACTTTTTATTAATATTATTCCTCTTAGATGACGATGGCTTTCTATTTCTCCTAATCTTAAATAATCCAAAACAACATGACTATTCTCGATTAGATGTTGGACTGTATTACTACATAAATTATATTTACTGTTTCTCTAACTCCTTAATATATTGCTTCTTTTTTTCTCTTGTCTATTCTTTAAGTTATTTGTTCATTTTTAGCTTTTTATTATAAATTTCAGGTAATTTAGGATTATAAAGAGGTGATAACTTCATATGTCAAATGATGCTGAGTTAATATATGGGTATATTTATAATAATTATTATTAAGTTTATTATAATAAATTAATACAAATTATAAAAAGGATCACTTAGACAAGAAACCTTAAAACCTTATAATTTGTTCTTAATTTCTAAAACTTTATGGTTAATCAGACAAGCTCCTAAGACTTTGATAGTTTAGGATTTTTCATTTTTGATGGTAATTTTAAATATTTCCTGCACTTAATTAACAATAAATCTTTCATTTACCATAGATTTTAATCATATAATCTTATAGTGATCCTATTATTTTTTGTGATTGTGCTTTATTCAGGGTGCATATTTTTCTTGCTAGTTCGCAGGCAGTACTAGCCACTTAAAAACCGTGGATCTTTTCTAATTGTAATTTCAGTAACAGGTAAGAATCATTAAACTTCGTAACAAACATCACGAAACTAAATATTTTACTAGGAAATTTTGCATATGTGGGATGCTGTTTAGTGAATAAATTGATAGCAAATGCCTACAAAGTCGGCTCTTTTTATGATTGTAAGCATTTTTGTTCTTTATATTTTATGTTTTAGCTTTGGATAACTTTGCAGAAAATATCTTCCAACCCAACGGAGTGAATTCCTAAGCAGCTCTAAATTAATTCATGCTATTTATTAAACCATAATCCAAACAATAAAAGATTAAAGATATTAGCTTTATATCATAATTTTCTTAAAGAGTTAATTAAATATATTATATAAATAATTATAAATTTATTTTTCATTCAATTTAATTTTGCTTTTAATTTTCACCTCACTTCTTTTAATTATATAATTGAAAAAATTATCAACTAACTAATATATTTTTTAAATTAATATTTTCATAAATTAACTATTAATTTGTATTAAATTTAAGCTTTTGTTTTAAAATCTCAAAAAAATAAGGAATTGTTTTATACAACTTATTTATTTATAAGGTTTTATTCTCAATGATTTAATCAGCTGCATTATTTAGATCTAGGACTGTGTGATTTAACCTTTTATACTTAGCTTTCATAAGCGGGTCTACACTTCGAGATCTGGACTCTTTTTCTGATCCATATATTTCAATATCAAGCAATTCCATTTTCTCCTTAAAATCTAACTTTCTTTTATTGAAACCTGGTTTGAGAGGAAGCTTCCCATATTTAAGTTGAATCTATTTTCTATCATCAAGTTTAGAAACCGCTTCTTAATCAGTCAAAGTTCTCTTATTTATTTTTGGAGAGGCAAGTCTATCCAGTTATTCGAAATTCTTTTTCACAAATTGCCCTCTATATTCTTCTTGCATTAATTGTCTTAGTTTAAATCCTTGGAGTTTAAGTTCCTTATCTATAAATGAAAAGTAAGTGTTTTTTAGTTAATCTTACCCCTTTCAGAGAGTAATTTCGTTTTTTCTTCAAGCTAAGCTTGTAGTTCTTTAATTTGTTTCTCGTATTGTTTCTTTTAAAAATGGAAATTCTTGTAGTCTTTCTCTTTCGTTTTTGTCAGCATATCAACGACTCTGTTTAATTCTTCAATTTTCTCGTCAGCTTTCATCAACTATACTACTCTTTATCTTAAATTAACTAATTTTGGCTTACATGATATGGTTTGTTCACTTCGGTTTTTCCATTTTGAGCTATTGCCATATTTTTCCTAGAGATGCCCTTCATTTCTCTTATAGTCTCTTCTAGTCGAATCATGTGCTCTTAATTTTGCTTGTTAATTTTTTCTTCATTTCTAAGTTTCTGTTCTAGAATTTTAGATCGTTCCTTTATGTATCTCAGTTATTCTACCATAGCCTTAATACGAATAGGGTAGTCATTTTCATCAGTAATCTTTTCAAGTGCTCTACCTTATTCAACCTAGATTTTATGCATGGATTTCAGCTCTTTAGAGAGTTCATGATTCTTGGTCTCAGTCTCTTTTAATTTTGACTGTAATTCCATAATTTTATCATAGCCATTGGGCAGGTAACCCTTATTCTTATAAGACCAGATTTGATTCTACAGTTCTTCAATTGATTACTTTTATTCAATCAATTCAATGTCTTTTTATTTAAGCATATCATTTAATGCTTTGAATTGCTCTCTCTAGTAAAGCTAATCTTATTGTGAAGATTAGTGATTTTACTCTACTACAGATTGAGTTTTGTTTAGTGAAACGTCTAATGCAAGAGTTAACTGATTTAGCTTCTTTTTCAGTAGTTGATTTTACTTTTTAAAGTCTATACATCATCGATTCTTTATCTATACAAATTATTGTAAATAATAGGGTATTACACATACGTTTGATTGTTGTTTTCTGAATACTACGACATAGATTTAGGGGATGAACCAGTAGTCATATCATGAATGTTAATATCTGTACCCCCTCCATAATTATTCAGCTATATAGGTGATTAAAAAATTACATACAATCTTACTTGTGTGTTTATTTTCTTGTTAGGTACATAATTTATCCCTGAAGTGTTATTGGCTAAAGATCTACCTTGTATCATACTTGATACTTCTGAGTATAAATCCTTCAGTTAACCCTGCTCTAAAAGAAATATTTGAATGATAAAATTAATTATTTACTTGCGTTTCTATAAGGATCTTCCATTGCAATTATAACTAATTAATTATTTTTATACTCTTAATTTTTGCAAAAATTGATTTATCTATAATTGTGAAATAGTATATTATTATATCAAATGATTTTGTTAAGATTAAATAAAATTTAGATTCTAAAAAAATCCTTATGAATAAAAATCCTTATGAATAAAAATATAACATTGAACTTATTTAATTCTAATCTGTTATTTCTAAATCTATTATCTTTTTTAACTTTTTTAATTAAATTGCAGCAAATTGATTATCCATATTAATTTGTTCATGCTTATTCAATTTTTTTCTGAATATTTAAGATAATATCATTGGATTACTATCAATCCTATTATACTTTTACTACAATTATTCTTGATATGTAACAATTTCTCTTGTTAATATGTGAAAAATATAAACATTTTTTAAAATAAAATTAATACCTTGTCAACTATCAGCATTAATAACTTCAAGCATTTTAATAGACCCATGTTTAATACAATATAAAAAGATATATATATATATATATATATATATATATATATATATATATATATAAAAGCAAAATGAAAAATGTATTTTTTATAAACTTATTAAAACATCTCTATACTAAAATGTTTCAATAAGTATCTTTTGAGATTTAAAAAATATTTAGATTTTAATAAGGACTATACTAATTTACAATACTTATTTTTGGTTAATAATTTATTAAAAATAATAATAAATTAATAATAATTTATTGCATATTAATTTATTACCATTTAATTTTTACAAAATATGCAATTTAAGAGATTGCATTATAAATAAGATAGGATTCATTTTTAAATATATTATTCAATTAATGGCAAACTTGAGGGGTATCAATCTAAAATAATACTTTAATGAGGGATTATTCTTATCATAGTGAAATAAAATTTCACTATTCATCATGATTCTGAGGATATTATATAATGGGAGCTTAATGAGTGTTGGCAGGAGACTAAGATATTGACTTATCAATATACTAATCATCAAATTTAATTGGGAATAGAGGCTGATCTTAATCGTTCTTTTCTTTCAAATTCTTGGGGTTGTGAGGTTGGATTGAGGAACTTGCGCTCTTTTTAAAAAAGTATAATAATGTTCTTCATCTCTTCATTCTTATCGTCACTAAGAATGACTATCTCAGAATCTAAGGAGCTTAAATTTATATATCAAAATAAAAAAGTATTTAAAAACTATATTTATCGATAAAAAAAGTAAATTGACTTCAATTGATGTTTACAACAAAAATTTTAGAGAGTTATAATATCTTCTTAATTTTAAAATATAAAATATTAAGTTCTTTTTAGGAAATAATAAGATGAGAAAAAGTAAAGTAATAAAATCTAAGCAAATTCTAAATTGTATTAAGAATGTTTAAAAAATAATAAATTATTTTAACTTAAAGTTATTGTTTTTTAATTTTGACCATCTTAGGGCTTAGTACTTGGATCCAATCTCTTAGTAGTAGTGGTTTTCAGTTTTTATGCTAACATTTTATCAGTATAGTTGTCCTAAGCTTAAAATACTCCAATCTATTTTTACACAGACTTTTTGCTTTAAATCCCAGACTTTTAAACTTTATCAGAGTTTACCTATTCTTTGAAAATGTCGTTGAAAAAAGCATTTGCATTCTTTTTGTCATCATCTGAATGAGCTTTGCCTTAATTTTTGGAAAGTTTAAAGACAGCAAGTGTTTTCTCTTCTTCTTGCTATCTGTAAGAATAATTGATTTTTATGCTGGTCTGTAAATCTCAAGCTAATTCATGGTAATGGTTCTCATTAACGCACAATGCTTTAATTTAAGAGATAAGAAAAATTAATTAAAAAATAATCATTTATGCTTTTGTTTTTCCAGAAGTTCACATAGTTCTTTATGATTAACTTTTAGCACTTGAAAGAATTTCTTCTAATCTAACTTGTTTATGATCTCGGCAACTTATAAATCTGTTGGATCTTAATTTATTAAGAATAAAAAAATTGAGTAATTTAATCGCTTAACTATATAAAATAATATCAATCTTACTCAATCTCTGCACCAGAGAGGAAGTTGTTAACTTGTTTGTAGAGACCAGCAAAAATCTTGAACAATTACTAAACTGTTTATATATGTAATTAAAAATATAAAATAAGAAATGTTGATTAAATTATCGATAATTTAATCAACAAAAGCTGCCAATATTAAATTATAAGAAGCAAATTATTTTAGTTTTTAATGAAATACCAATAAGTTCTATCTAAGAGATATCCAAGTTTAAGTCCATAATTTCAATTTCAGCTCTGGTTGGAATCATGAAATCTTCTACTGTACCCAAATATTTAACATGTTCGTCATATTGAGCTTGGTTGTGCTTGTCATCAAAGATTTCATGCGATTTTTCTTCTTTCACAACTTTCAATTTTGAATCAGTATCAGGAAAAGTGCCTGGTTACTGTTGGCTTTTCTTAAATTATTATAGAAATGTATTATAATATATTTAATAAATAACCATTTTTTTTCATAAATTTATGAATCTAGCAATATTTGATTGATTTTTTACACTTTAAAACATATGGATTAATTTTAAAATGTTAAAAGCTCCCAACTTTCTCTGCTTTGTTATGAGGAGCCAAGGCATTCTCTTCATCGAGCAAATTTCCCATAGAAGTTTATGATCTATCGCCTTTAACCAAAGTCTTTTCAGATTTCTGTTCTTCGAGAGAATGTAGTGACTCACTGCCTTTTTCATCTGTAAACATTTTAGATGAGACTCTAAGCAAAGGAGTCTTTGAGTTTCTGATATCTGTACAAGTTTTTATCAATCTCACAAAATCTTGTCTCTAAAAATTTAAACCTAAAATAATTTATAAATTCCAATTTATGAAAATAAAAATTTGTTACTCTAATAAATCCTTTATTACTAATGAATAGATTAGTAATGAATATAAAAATTTCAAGAATTGGTGTTTAAATTCACTTTTATTTGAATGTTATCGACTAGTGTGATCATAAGAGTGTCATTATGAACAATTGATTGATTAACCAAAAAAATTATATTATAAGATTTTAAGAAAAATAGCTTAAAATTCTTTCCATATATCTTTTGTTTATTCTGTATTATTATTATAATTTTTAAATTTTTATCTATTAAAACATTTAAGGTTTTAATTGAGAACGTTCTCATTTCCAATAACTTAACGCATTTGTTCTTAGAGATCAGCAATAAGTTTATTGATCTAAGACAAATAATCTGTACATTGGAAAAACTACTTTCTCAAAAGGATTGCTGCTTTGATTAAAACCCCATCCAAATCATTTTTAAGCTCTTCTTCAATCTCTTCATTTTATTGAAGTAAGTCTTTTGATTTTTCAGGCTAGTTATCATCGAGTTATTAGTCACCTGCATCGTTATCAATGTCAGTTTTCATTGCAACATGATCAGCTGCTCTCATTTGGTCGTTTCCATCTTTGTCCAAAACAGAGTTTTGAGTTTTCTCTTCTTGATGTTGCTTGTCAGCATTTTCAAACTCTGATTGGGAATAAAACCCTAATAATAAAATTCAATATTATACTATAAAGAGGATTTTGTTAATAAAAATATCAATAATACTTATATAAACTATTTACATATTGCTTTTATTCGAAAGTAATACTAAATTTATTGCAAAAATATTTGGATTTTAAATCCATAGCTCTGTTTTATGGGTGGAGTTTGGGTATATCAGAATCTTTGCCTTCAATGTAAATCATAAATTCTTTATAAAAAATTGATAAATGTTGATAATGCATTGAAAAAAAATTAATCTTTTCTAAAATCATATTTTAAAAGTGTTTTCCTCGGATATTACTTTTAAGGTATTTATATTTATACTAATTATAAAGTTGAATATAAACTTCTAAAAAACATAGATAATTAGAAACATATGGTAATTATTAATTCAATAACTTTATTTTAAAATAATAGGATTTATAATGAGATCATCTTAGTCTTTAGGTGATGCTGGCTATTCTTTAGCTGAAAGTGTCTCTAAATCACCATCATTGATTTGAACTTTATTTTGAGGATTTGTGGAAGTTTGCTGTTTCGAACTGTCAATGGGCTGATTTTGAAGATTTTCATTCAAAACCCCAAATTTCTAATGAAATAAAGTATAGTCAGGGATTTGGAGTCTAAAAATTTAAATTTTAATCAATTCATTTTAGTCCTTTATTTTAACTATTTTATCTGCTTGTAATTTTTTTTAATTATTTAATTTTTCTCTCTTGTGATTAATTTGTCATATATTATATATCTATAATAGGTAAAACGTTGTTTTATCTTTGCAAACATCTTCTCTCTATAAATTTTTTATTATTGACATTTGATTGATTTTCAGCCAAAAAATGAGTCTAATTTTCATATTGCTTTTGCTTTTTAACAGCAAATAGCCATAAATTCTATTAATCTTCATTGTTAATCAACTTCTAAAGAAATATTCATGATCCTTAGATTATTTATAAAAAAATAACTTTTATAACTATAAACAACTGTGCCATGTAAGAAAATGCTTTTAGCATTTTTAAATTTTAGAATCGCAGAGTTAATTAGTTTAGGACAGAGATTAATTTTTTAACTAAATATTTTTAAGATTTAGAATAAATTTTTAAACAGCAAATAAGTAGTGATTCTGAAAGTTTTTGCAAAAGACCTTACAGCATAATTTAGTACTAAACTACTTTAGTTTATATTAATTGGCGTACCTAATCTAAGCAAGCGCAATAAATATATAGATTTCTCATCATAAATTTCAAATTTTATAATGAAAATTCACCAATTTTTTAACTAACCTTAATTATGCTTTACCAATCAAATTGTTAAACATTTTATTTAGTGGTTTTTGGGGGTTTCAATTGTCATCTTAACCAGACTTAGAATTTAAAAACCAAATTTAATTAAAAATTAGCATTGAAATGTTGAAAATCTCCAAAAATACCCTATCTAGAATTTCTGAGAAATATATTTAGTTTAGATTCAAATTTTATTACAAATATGATGAAATATATATGAATAAAATTATCATCGGCATTTCCTTCGAGATATTTGTCCAAAAATAATCTCAACGATTAAAAAAAAGTTATCTAAAGCACATAATTTTATAATCTTTTTTGCTTGAAGTTGAAATATTCAATTGTCTTTACCCATTATAAACTTTATTTTCTATCAAATGGTATTATTTTATTTGTATTTCTTAATGATTCCTAATTAATTAATTTAATAAAGATAATTTATTAATAAAATATTGGATTTAAAATTGCCATCATCATCTTGATATGATTCTAGAAATTTATCAGCAAGTGGAATCTAAATCCTAACAATTTTAAATTAAAATTAATTGTAGATTGGATATTGAAGAAAAATAATTGCCATATCTTATTACTTATTTTTTATGTTTATTGTGAATTATAATAAACAAAAATTTAATTATATTTATTAATAATACTAAAAAGGGAATTGAATGGCATTATCTTCAATCTTGACTTCTTCTTGATGATGAGAGGTTTTTGCTTCCCCCTGATCATCATTTCCATCAAAAGCTTACTATTTTTCTTGGAGGCTTTTCAGATAAGCGTTATGATCAATGGTCATTTGCAAATGTTTAAAGGCAGGATTAGTAAAAAATGATAATTAAAAATAACCTAATAATAAAGTCTTAGAAACAATGATTTTCATATAGAAATCTGAATTTTATGAAATTAAGGATTGAAGGCAGAGAGGTGTGGAGTGGTGGTGGTGGCAGTTGAAGTTTAAGATGTTTGATCCTAATTATTTTCACTGGGATCTGGCTTAAATTTATCCGGTTTTTAATTGAAGTTTTGCATTGCAAGTGAAATACTATTAAGTTTAATATTTGTAAATTAGTCGATCGCTTTAAATATACAAAATTATAGGGTAATAATTATATTTTATATTTTGATGAGCAATAATGTTAAAAGATATAACCCTACCAATTGTTTTAGATTTCAACTGGATAAATCTATAAATTGGCACAATTTATAATATTCATACACAATTTTTGGTATTGACGATGATAAAATATATATTTTAAAGAATGCATTATTGATTTAAAAGATTTATAATTATTAATTAATAGATAAATTTTCTTACAGATTTAATATACGATAATAGACTTTTAGTAATTTAGAAAATTCATTGCTTCAATTAAAAATTATAAAATTTAAACTTATTAGAAAAATAGAGTGAAATTATTCTTGCATAATTCTTATTTTATTTAATTTTAGATATATTGGATTTACTGTACAAATAGAAATATTTCTTAATATAAGGATCATAATTATAGTTGCTTTTATTCTTGATCCAAATAGTGCGATTACTCCATTTTATTAAATTCCATTTGATTGTCGCTCTTCAATACGTCCATCATATTCTTATCATATTAATCAAGAAAATCAAACTACTCCACAATTTATATTGGATACTCACTTGCACATGAAGACTTAATATTATCTTCAATAAGATCTTAAGCTTAGCCCAGGACTGTCTGCTTGAAGCTTTTCTGCATGAGCATTTATTTATTAAGAGTTAAGACTTGAGACAGTGCAACTTCCATAGTTGAGGTATAGTACCCTAGTTTCGACTATCTTAACGTATCAGTTGAAAATTCATTGATAAGTTTCAAGTGTCCATAAAATTCACTGATCTTTGATCTTAAAGTTACATAGATAAAGATCATAAGTAGCTCATCAGCGTCGAGAGTCAACTTCTTTTTATTAACTTAGGAGATTTCTTTCCAGAAGGTATCTATGCATTAGACTATATGCTTACTAGTTTAAGTTATACAACGCATTTTATCTATTGGAGTTTCCAGTTCTCTGAGTCTTCTTAAGTTTTGAAATGCCTGCTGGAAAGGTTTTTACTGGATTCTTTAATTTATAAGTGAGATAGTGAGAGCTTGAGCTTCGAACTTCGCAAATGGTATTTTCACTTCAATATCTGGTTCTTTATTTCTATTAAAATTCTGTTCTTATGTTACTCTGCGAGATACTGTTTCTCTAATAATGCAAGATTTACTTCTGTGCAGAACTTCGTTCTCCTCATCTTTCATTATTAAAGGATTTGACTTGGCTGTAACTTATGTAGTCTTTTCGGAATTTCCAAACCTGGGCTCACTTGGGGACTTCTCAAATTCATCAAAGGATGACCCTTCAATATCTCCAAATTCTTGTTATACAAAAAAGAAAATTGAAAACGTAAAACTATAACTTTGATTGAAAGTTTACATCTCTTATTCCTATTTCTCAAAAAGTTCCATCAAATATGAACTTTCATTGAGAGTGAATAATTTGTTAATGCCAATATCCTCAGGTCTTACATTTTTCAGATCTTAAAATTTGCTTGTTAGAATAATTTCCTCTTCATTTGTTACTAGTTTGCATAGTTGTAAGAGTAACTTACTTAAATCTCCTCTGACTGTTAGACTAGTAAGCAGTTCAATTAAATCTTCTCTCATTTCATGTAAATCCTCAAATCTCATGACTGGAATATAAAATCGGATAAGCGTGCCATAGAGTATGCAAATAAGTTTCTTAACCTCGGCTAAAACTATTTCAGCATATTGGACTTCTTTAGGAAGCTGCTATAAAGTCTATCTGTCATAAGTAGCTCTAATATTTTTCTTAAGTCTTGCAGTGGAAAGTTTTATACTTTTCATTTTATTTCTATCAAAGTCCAAATTACCCTCTTAAGTTCTCAATTCTGAAACTAAATCTGGATTGTCGACTATTTCATAAAGTGGTTGCTAATTATAGTTTATTTTAGAAGTTCTCTACAATTGATTACGTTTCTCATTCACATTCCTCAGTATGATATACCGTTAAATGTTTCTTTATAAATTGCATAATAATTCTTGCAGTTTATCTGAGAAACTTCTTACAATAATATTTATTGGGTGGTCAGGTTCATTTAAATTAGCTCTCATCTGATATAGTAAAGATTGCAAGACTTTATCTATATTGCTCAAAGGAGCATTGAAATCTTCAATGTTTTTAATTTTATGAATGTCTTGATAGATCATGCTTAACATAGAATTTTCTGTCTTTTTTAAGATTAGTCATCATTTCAGAATCCTTTGGATTTTTCTTTGATTTTTTTGTAGCAGTAAATTTTTCAGTTTCAATATAATCACCTTCAGTTTTGAGTTCCTCACCCTTTTTTGTGCCTGAGTTTGGAGATTTACTTGAACTAACTTATGATTCGACCAGAAAATTCTAGCTTGATGGATATTTATCCAATTTTTGCAATTTTTTCCGCATTAAAGTAAACTTTCTTCCAATTTGGCTATCTAAATCAACACTCATGCCTCTCATCTATCTTGCGCTATAGTTAAGGTAAAATATTGCACTCCTGAACTTATTTTAATTAAAGTTTTATGAATTCTCAGATACTTGTTTGTACAGCTGCTCTGGCCAATTAAAGCCTAAAATCTGAGAGCTTTAAGAATCTATGCTATTTATAAGTTGCTTATTGAGATAATTCAACCAGTCATTCGAGTCTTACAGCCTTCCCGAGAAAAATGTGTTATCATCTTTTGACTACCCATTATTTTACTTTTTATTAATATTATTCCTCTTAGATAACGATGGCTTTCTATTTCTCCTAATCTTAAATAATCCAAAACAACATGACTATTCTCGATTAGATGTTGGACTGTATTACTACATAAATTATATTTACTGTTTCTCTAACTCCTTAATATATTGCTTCTTTTTTTCTCTTGTTTATTCTTTAAGCTATTTGTTCATTTTAAGATTTATTTTAAATTTCAGGTAATTTAGGATTATAAAGAGGTGATGACTTGATATGCCTAATGATGCTGAGTTAATAAATGGGTATATTTATAATAATTATTATTAAGTTTATTATAATAAATTAATACAAATTATAAAAAGGATTACTTAGACAAGAAACCTTAAAACCTTATAATTTGTTCTTAATTTCTAAAACTTTATGGTTAATCAGACAAGCTCCTAAGACTTTGATAGTTTAGGATTTTTCATTTTGATGGTAATTTTAAATATTTCCTGCACTTAATTCACAATAAATTTCACTTTTACCATAGATTTTAATCATATATTCTTATAGTGATCCTATTATTCTTTGTGATTGTGCTTTATTCAGGGTGCATATTTTTCTTGCTAGTCCGCAGACAGTACTAACCACTTAAAAACCGTGGATCTTTTCTAATTGTAATTTCAGTAATAGGTAAGTATCATTAAACTTTGTAACAAACATCACGAAACTAAATATTTTACTAGGAAATTTTGCATATGTGGGATGCTGCTTAGTGAATAAACTGATAGCAAATGCATACAAAGTCGGCTCTTTTTATGATTGTAAGCTAATTGTAGTTCTTTAAATTTCATGTTTTAGCTTTGGATAACTTTGCAGAAAATATCTTCCAACCCAACGGAGTGAATTCCTAAGCTGCTCTGCCTCCTAGTGCTGCTTTAGAATTTAGTTGCACTTTATCTCACATTTAGTACGGAATGTTTTTGCCAATATTCATGTTTCCATACTTCTTGAGATGCTTCAGACTTCTTCAAGTATTTAGAGCTCACAATAAACATTTTGTACTTAAGAAAAAGAAGGGAGTTTTCGCATTTAAAAGAGTCAAAAGTTTATACTGTGTGAGGGAAAGCAATTTAATCAAGTGGCTACTCATTATTGTTATTCCTTTCTTTGTCTTTACATTGGTTGCTATTAAATAAAAATTAGAAAATGAAACTATTTTGGATAAGCAGTTTAGACATTATTTCCCTTCCTTTGAGGTGTTGGAGTGCCTATCTACAGACGAGAGTGACTCCGCTGAGTTGCACCGAATCTACAGGAGACATCTATACATGACCATGGAGACTTACCTCATCGTCAATTTCATACAAGATATTATCAAATATTCCAATATTTGGATTCTTTGAGTTTAAACAGCAATTTAATTGGTGGTTTAACTTTTTTTAATACTATTTCAATAAGTATAAAAATTTTCACCTATTAATTGGGAATTTAATTTAATCAACTACTAATTTACAAAAAAATAATCATTCTCATTTTACTCAATGTTTAAAATCATAAACAAAAGCAAACTACAGTGGAGCGATTTCGATATTTCTACAAGTTAAGAATAACCCATGATTAAAGCAAAAGATTAATTCTCTTAAGACCCTTTAGATCCTTAAAATATATAAAAAAATACCTTAGAATTTAGTTTCTATAATTCTTTAATTTAAACTCTCAATTTTATAATTAAACTTATTTAAATTAATCCCAATGTGAAAGATGCCCTTGATATTATGAAACTTAATAATTCGTAAAAAGTAGCAGTATAGGAAAAACTTAAGAAAAAATCAGATCACAATGATGAAGTAATGAAAAAAGCATTGCGCAAATCGTTAGCTAAATCTTTCTTCTATCAAAATTCTATTTAAAACCACTTTTCATATATTTATTGAATTTTTTAAAATAATTTATTTAATTTTAAAACTGCTTTACTAATTTAATTTCAACAAATTAATTATAAGAAATTTATTGTAGAGAGAATTAAAAATCCGAAAAAATGAAAGCAAATATTTCTCAATTAATTTAATCATATAAATAAAAATATTGAGTTTAGATTTGGTACTAAAATTAAAGTGATGGAATGTAATAACAATCACCACAGCGTGAAGTCGAAACATATTCAAAACGTGAATTTTAATTACATAATTATCAAATTCAAATTTTACAATTATATTAGTTTATTGAGATTAATATTAATCAATTAAAAAAAATAATCGAAAAATATAAATGACTTTAAATTAGGCACCAGCTTTGAACAATAGTGGGGAGTTAAATAAAGAGCAAGCAATTAAAACCTCATTATTAGATAAAGATGATTCTGTCAAAAATCCTAATTTAGATGAAGCTGAAGAGGATAAAGACCCTAATGAAAATGCCAAAATCAACATGGATATGGTCTTAAACAACTAATAAGTCACCGCTTAGAGTGTTATCCTTGACAATGATGAAGTAGAGGCCAAGAAAAATGACAGAATTAAAGTGTCTTCACTACTGAAATCCCAACTTCAACTTTGCAGAGAGTTTATTAGCTAAAGTGAAGAATAGATTACAGGTCTATGGTTGTATGTAGGTCAAATTCAGACACATGCTAAACAAAATGTCTAACTTAATTAAAACAAAAATAAAAAATGAAATATCGCAATCAATTAGTTTATCAGAATATTATGCTATTATGATTAAACAATTTAATATAATTTATTATATATTTTTCTATTAACAGCAATTAAGCTTTAATTAGTCGACCTACTAAAACAATGACAAATTATTCAAAGCTGTCGGATAGATGATAAGGAAAGTGAATTTAATTAAAATATTTTAGGAATTCAATTAGGTAATTAAAATTTTAATTCATTTAAGTATTTCTTATATAAACTATATTTTTTGATAAATTTTAAAAATTCTATAAAATATGAATTAGAAGTTTATCAGTTTTTATTCAAAGAAGACGTTATTCAATAAAATTGTGAGAAAACTCACTGTAAGTGAGGAAGAAAGCGAAATTTAAGCCTGTGATTAAATTTCATAGGTACTGTCAGACACAGAGTAAGATCATTAAGTTATCTTATAATCAATTCAAGAAATAATCTAAAATCATGCAGATTTTATGACGAGAAATCCATTAAATAATCCATTCTTGTTTAATGCGAATGAAAGTGATGATTCTTAATTGTATTTTGAGAATAATGAGAGCTTTAAACATTTCAAAATAAATTCATGTGTTACAAAGTGTCTAAAATCAATCAAATATTGCAAAAGTTATAAATAATATAAAAGAGTTGCAATTCAAATTATTTATAGTATAAATATTCCATAATAATTAAAGTAAAACCAAAAGAAATCGTAGTAGATCATTAGAATTCCAGGTCAATTATCTCCAATATAAGAAACTGTGGAAGAGAATAAAAGCGAAAAAAATGAACTTTAACAATCTTATTCTGTAATCAAAAAAGGAATATCTGAAAGTCCAAAGAACATAATTATTGCTACTCAGAATGAGATTGACAAAATTCAAATTTCAGAGGATTATAACGATAATTCTAGACTTTCTGTTGCATTCAAAACCCCAAAAACCTCTTTCAGCAGTTTGATTAGTAATTGAATGATAAAAAGACTTTTCTTACACTCCTCTATCGCATCTATTCTCAATCGAAAAAGTGTGATGATGTTTTATTTTTAAGAAATTTAACTGCCACTAATTTAATTCTCATAAGTTCTCTGAATCAAATCTAAAATATAGTTAAAATTAGTATAAAAATTGAAATTAAAGCCAATCACTCTATAAATCGATAGACTTTTTTGTATGATATTCTATCCTTTTATAAATGTTTATTATGGATTAAGCAGAATATCGAAGCTGAGGAAATCTCCGATTAAACATCATAGCTCTCAAGTGAAAGAAAAAGGAACCAAGTAGACTTCACAGTTGGTGAAAATAAATGAAATAGTTTTGCTATTGAAGTTTAATTTGAAATAGGTTGGAGTTATTAAATATATTGTTGCACCCATAACTCACTTATACAAGTTAATCTATATACACTGCTATAAACTCCACCTAACCTTGTAAATACTCAGTTATTTAAACTATATATCCACTACCTAAACCATCAACTCTTAAAAAAGTATGCTAAAAAGCCTTTTTATCATTCAATAACTCATCAAACTGCTGAAAGGGGTTTTTGGGGTTTTTATTATTTATTAATTATATTGTTTTTAATATTAATTTTTGTATATTTTTGTGATTATTCTAGTTTGTTTTCAGCTTTTAAAATTAAGTGCTTGGCTTCCTTACAAAGATTGAAAATGAATCAGATTAAATATTAATTTATTTTTTTCTTCTTAGTAACATTTGAAATAAATATTAATCAGATCCATCAGACGCAAAAATGTCAAATTTCTATGAGTCCATCTCTAAAATTAGAAGAACTCAATATGCAGAACTCAAAAATAATCATCAATTGCTACTTTATATAATAAAAAGTGATGATATGACATTTGAAAGCATGTAACAACAACAGCATGCCAAGCATTCTAATGTCTCATTGTCTTTATCTAGTAATAATAGTTAAAGATCTTTGATTAGAGCTCATAAACTCCACTCATTAATCATAATGTCAATTAAATTATATTTAATGGCTATGAGGTAGCATCCTCCCCCCCCTAATGTATACTTTTCTTTTTGTAGTCTGATAGAGTTTTTGACGCTGAGTAATAGTAGCTGATAAACATGGAATGTGCGAGCAATAGTTTTGGAGGTATGGCCTCATCAAAGTCACTTTTTATATATAAAAATCTATTATAAATTTTACAAAAATTTTCTAATTTTTTCACAAAATTTAATTTCTCTAAAATTAACGATTTTAGCAGTTTTTAACTATATTAACAAATTATATCTAATTTATTATAATTTTATAAAGTGAACTTTTATAGTCTTTTTGAAAATTTTAAATTAAAGTTAAAATGATTTTTAAATCATTTTATAAAATTATAATAAATTAGATATAATTTGTTAATATAGTTAAAAACTGCTAAAATCGTTAATTTTAGAGAAATTAAATTTTGTGAAAAATTTGAAATTTTTTGTAAAATTTATAATGATTTTTATATATAAAAAGTGACTTTGATGAGGCCATAGCTCGAAAACTATTGCTCGCACATTCCATGTTTATCAGCTACTATTACTCAGCATTAAAAACTCTATCAGACTACAAAATGAAAAATATACATTAGGGGGGGGAGGATGCTACCTCATAGCCTATTTAATTATTCCAAGTTGATATTATTATTTATGAAGATGCTATTTTTAATATGTAATTTAAAATAAATGAATTTTGTTCTGTAAATTTATTTATCTTTTATTTGGAACATTTTGAAATCTGAATAATTCAATTTATAATATAAATACTCAATTAAAATCTAATAAATGAATATGTTATTCAAAATTCTTCTTTGATTGAATATGCTTTGAGTTAGTTTTAACTATAATTAAAAAAATATTTTTGTAAAATCATTTCTTTATTTAGTAATTTTAATACTAAATACCATCATTTTAACATTTTATTTAATTTTATTTTTACATTTAACTTAATTATAACTAACTATTAATTGTTAATTGAGTTTAGTCAGTTAGGTAACATACCACTTTAATCTTCAAACTTTGCTGTCCCCCAAGATAATGCGACTATAAAAGATATTTAAAATGCACCCTCAGATTAAGGAAGCTCCAATTCTAATGAGAGCAATTCAAGCAATAAACCATACAGTTAAAAAGTAATTGACAGATTTTTCTCAGATGGAAATTATTTAGAAAAGATTACACCTAGAGGAGAATATTTATTGAGCTTGATAAATGCTTAGACTTCTTTAATCGATGAAAAACTATTTCAAGATAATGATATAAATCAAAACCAAATTTTAAGTGAAAAAACTCGTATTTAATGTTTGGATATTATATTAAAAGATATAAATTATTTGATGAAATGCTTTCTATTGATTTCAAAATTATAATTATATAAATTTATCCTTTTTGTTTAGTTTTTCATTTAAAAATATTACTTAAATACAATTGTATTGTTTTTGCTATTCATTTATCTTTAATTCTCATTATATTTTCTTAAATTGTTTCTATTTATAAACAATTAATTTTATCAATAAATTAAGGTTATAAATGACTAGAAATAGACTAGCATGAAAGATGTCTCTCAAAAAAACAAGGTTAATTATTTTTTATTCAGTTAAAAGGATATCTCCACTCCCATCATTTCACAGATTGCTCAACAAAACGTCGTCCCTCCTTTGTAAGTTGAGGAAGCAAAGCATTCTCAATAAGTACCTACAAATGTTGTTGACTCGTCATACAAATTAGGAGGCACGATTAAGGATAAAGTTATTTAATGAACTATGATAGTACCTGTATAACTACAATTAATAAAGCTGCTATAATTCTTAGATTCAATCATTTGATGAAGTCAATAGTATTTCCTCTGGAATATTTGTAACATATTAATAGCAAGTAACCTTCCATGTTTATGCAGTTATTAATTAATTAATTATATTGAAAATAAGATTTTATAATTATTCAATTTATTTTCCACTTGATTTCATTCTATATATTCTTACAAAAGGAATTATATATTATAATTGCTCAAAAAATTTATTCATAATTATTTATAAGCAAAATAAGTAAATATTACTTATAAGAATCTCAAAGGTTATAAATCAACCTTTATATACTTTAAAGTTTCTTAATTAATTAGAAAGATACAACTTTAATTTTGTATAAATTTATCTTTTTAAATGATTTATATATTTTATTCCTAATTTTTACTAAATATTAATGAAAATAATTATTTTTATATTTTGTATTTTTTAAGTATAATTATTAATTATTCTAAATAAAATTTTATAAGATTCTAATACTAACTTTTTGAATATTTTCAAATTATGAAATAAATGCATAGAGGTATATTAATTAATAAAAGCATAGATATATATTTTCTCAATAAATAAATAATTCTACTGATTGTAAGAAGTTTCTTTAAAAGTTAAAAAACATTATTACCAAAAAATTAATTTTTAAAAGCCAAAAAATCTCCCCTTTTTATCTTTAATATTTTTGAAACTTGCTACAATTATTTAGTTTAAATTTTTGAAGATGAAGAGCATCTATAATGTTGTAATTAGAAGGATTTCTTGATTTTTAATAATTAAGCTTCAACAGATAAGGTAGTTCTAGTTGCTTAATTAATATATTATTTTAAATTTTATAAGGGCTAACAAAACTTCATCATCATTCATTTCTAATCCACCGCTTTTAATTTTGTTAGTGAGAGATTTTTCGGAATATCTTCAAATTTTTAGTAATTTCGCAAACCTGCTCTGATATAAAATCAAAATAAATAGAATGACATAAATTATTTACCAAGTGTTGTTATACTGACAAAATGCACTATATCTTTGATATTTTATTGATTATCAAATTGTAATCTAAAAAATCAAACAAAAAAAATGCAAATAATTTTTTTTAAAAAAATATGATATTTTGAACGTTTTTTAACAATCAAATTAATACATATAATAAATTTTATAATACAAATCCAAATAAGTTAAAAAAAATAAAATACTATATTTTATAATCTTTCCGCACTTTATTATACTAAATTACTAAAATTTTTATCTTACAAATGTTACAAAAACAAAAGGGTATTGACGTCCATTCCTCACCGACGACGTCCATTCCTCACCGGTGACGTCCATTCCTCACCGGTGACGTCCA
>ARYC01009679.1:0-24975 GCA_000711775.1 Oxytricha trifallax | reverse complement strand
AATGAAACTTGGTGTTGGCAAATGTTCGATTTCGAGATTCCCAAAATTTCCCAAAAATTGCAATAAATTTTAGCAATTTTAGCAAATCAAAATAGTTACGATTTGAAGCCCTTCCCGTGCGATTCAGAGCCTGTTATTGAAGACCGAAATTTTTATTTTAAATTTAATTGAATTATTTTTGGCGGTATTTATTTTAATTAAAATTAATCTTTTTTAATCTTTTTGACTTTTTAATTTCTATAATTTCAAAAACTCATACTTCAACAATATCCACGTGACCTCAAAAATAACTCATCTTGTAGAGAATTAAAAACTACATATTAGTTATATTTTCTCAGATTTTAAAAAATAATCATTGCCTAAAATAGGCAAAGTAAAGAAAAGTGTAATTTGTTTTAAAATGTCTTCGATCAATTTCATAAAGTGCCTCTTGAAAGGTGAAGGAATGCTTTCTAATTTTTTATTTTATGTTTTTCCTGCTAAGTAATAAATTCTACATCTTTCCTGTGTCTCCAGAGCATTGGGTATTAAGAATGAAACTTGGTGTTGGCAAATGTTCGATTTCGAGATTCCCAAAATTTCCCAAAAATTGCAATAAATTTTAGCAATTTTAGCAAATCAAAATAGTTTCGATTTGAAGCCCTTCCCGTGCGATTCAGAGCCTGTTATTGAAGACCGAAATTTTTATTTTAAATTTAATTGAATTAATTTTTGGCTGTGTTTATTTTAATTAAAATTAATCTTTTTTAATCTTTTTGACTTTTTAATTTCTATAATTTCAAAAACTCATACTTTAACAATATCCAAGTGACCTCAAAAATAACTCATCTTGTAGAGAATTAAAAACTACATATTAGTTATATTTTCTTAGATTTTAAAAAATAATCATTGCCTAAAATAGGTCGAATGTAGAAAAGTGTAATTTTGCTATAAAATGTCTTCGACCAATTTCATAAAAGTGCCTCTTGAAAGGTGAAGGAATGCTTTCTAATTTTTTATTTTATGTTTTTCCTGCTAAGAAATAAATTCTACATCTTTCCTGTGTCTCCAGAGCATTGGGTATTAAGAATGAAACTTGGTGTTGGCAAATGTTCGATTTCGAGATTCCCAAAATTTCCCAAAAATTGCAATAAATTTTAGCAATTTTAGCAAATCAAAATAGTTACGATTTGAAGCCCTTCCCGTGCGATTCAGAGCCTGTTATTGAAGACCGAAATTTTTATTTTAAATTTAATTGAATTAATTTTTGGCGGTGTTTATTTTAATTAAAATTAATCTTTTTAATCTTTTTGACTTTTTAATTTCTATAATTTCAAAAACTCATACTTTAACAATATCCAAGTGACCTCAAAAATAACTCATCTTGTAGAGAATTAAAAACTACATATTAGTTATATTTTCTTAGATTTTAAAAAATAATCATTGCCTAAAATAGGTCGAATGTAGAAAAGTGTAATTTTGCTATAAAATGTCTTCGACCAATTTCATAAAAGTGCCTCTTGAAAGGTGAAGGAATGCTTTCTAATTTTTTATTTTATGTTTTTCCTGCTAAGAAATAAATTCTACATCTTTCCTGTGTCTCCAGAGCATTGGGTATTAAGAATGAAACTTGGTGTTGGCAAATGTTCGATTTCGAGATTCCCAAAATTTCCCAAAAATTGCAATAAATTTTAGCAATTTTAGCAAATCAAAATAGTTACGATTTGAAGCCCTTCCCGTGCGATTCAGAGCCTGTTATTGAAGACCGAAATTTTTATTTTAAATTTAATTGAATTAATTTTTGGCGGTGTTTATTTTAATTAAAATTAATCTTTTTTAACTTTTTGACTTTTTAATTTCTATAATTTCAAAAACTCATACTTTAACAATATCCAAGTGACCTCAAAAATAACTCATCTTGTAGAGAATTAAAAACTACATATTAGTTATATTTTCTTAGATTTTAAAAAATAATCATTGCCTAAAATAGGTCGAATGTAGAAAAGTGTAATTTTGCTATAAAATGTCTTCGACCAATTTCATAAAAGTGCCTCTTGAAAGGTGAAGGAATGCTTTCTAATTTTTTATTTTATGTTTTTCCTGCTAAGTAATAAATTCTACATCTTTCCTGTGTCTCCAGAGCATTGGGTATTAGAATGAAACTTGGTGTTGGCAAATGTTCGATTTCGAGATTCCCAAAATTTCCCAAAAATTGCAATAAATTTTAGCAATTTTAGCAAATCAAAATAGTTACGATTTGAAGCCCTTCCCGTGCGATTCAGAGCCTGTTATTGAAGACCGAAATTTTTATTTTAAATTTAATTGAATTAATTTTTGGCGGTGTTTATTTTAATTAAAATTAATCTTTTTTAATCTTTTTGACTTTTTAATTTCTATAATTTCAAAAACTCATACTTTAACAATATCCAAGTGACCTCAAAAATAACTCATCTTGTAGAGAATTAAATACTACATATTAGTTATATTTTTTTAGATTTTAAAAAATAATCATTGCCTAAAATAGGCGAATGTAGAAAAGTGTAATTTTGCTATAAAATGTCTTCGACCAATTTCATAAAAGTGCCTCTTGAAAGGTGAAGGAATGCTTTCTAATTTTATATTTTATGTTTTTCATGCTAAGTAATAAATTCTACATCTTTCCTGTGTCTCCAGAGCATTGGGTATTAAGAATGAAACTTGGTGTTGGCAAATGTTCGATTTCGAGATTCCCAAAATTTCCCAAAAATTGCAATAAATTTTAGCAATTTTTGCAAATCAAAATAGTTGCGATTTGAAGCCCTTCCCGTGCGATTCAGAGCCTGTTATTGAAGACCGAAATTTTTATTTTAAATTTAATTGAATTAATTTTTGGCTGTGTTTATTTTAATTAAAATTAATCTTTTTTAATCTTTTTGACTTTTTAATTTCTATAATTTCAAAAACTCATACTTTAACAATATCCACGTGACCTCAAAAATAACTCATCTTGTAGAGAATTAAAAACTACATATTAGTTATATTTTCTTAGATTTTAAAAAATAATCATTGCCTAAAATAGGCGAATGTAGAAAAGTGTAATTTGCTATAAAATGTCTTCGACCAATTTCATAAAAGTGCCTCTTGAAAGGTGAAGGAATGCTTTCTAATTTTTTATTTTATGTTTTTCCTGCTAAGTAATAAATTCTACATCTTTCCTGTGTCTCCAGAGCATTGGGTATTAAGAATGAAACTTGGTGTTGGCAAATGTTCGATTTCGAGATTCCCAAAATTTCCCAAAAATTGCAATAAATTTTAGCAATTTTAGCAAATCAAAATAGTTACGATTTGAAGCCCTTCCCGTGCGATTCAGAGCCTGTTATTGAAGACCGAAATTTTTATTTTAAATTTAATTGAATTAATTTTTGGCGGTGTTTATTTTAATTAAAATTAATCTTTTTAATCTTTTTGACTTTTTAATTTCTATAATTTCAAAAACTCATACTTTAACAATATCCACGTGACCTCAAAAATAACTCATCTTGTAGAGAATTAAAAACTACATATTAGTTATATTTTCTTAGATTTTAAAAAATAATCATTGCCTAAAATAGGCGAATGTAGAAAAGTGTAATTTTGCTATAAAATGTCTTCGACCAATTTCATAAAAGTGCCTCTTGAAAGGTGAAGGAATGCTTTCTAATTTTTTATTTTATGTTTTTCCTGCTAAGTAATAAATTCTACATCTTTCCTGTGTCTCCAGAGCATTGGGTATTAAGAATGAAACTTGGTGTTGGCAAATGTTCGATTTCGAGATTCCCAAAATTTCCCAAAAATTGCAATAAATTTTAGCAATTTTAGCAAATCAAAATAGTTACGATTTGAAGCCCTTCCCGTGCGATTCAGAGCCTGTTATTGAAGACCGAAATTTTTATTTTAAATTTAATTGAATTAATTTTTGGCGGTGTTTATTTTAATTAAAATTAATCTTTTTTAATCTTTTTGACTTTTTAATTTCTATAATTTCAAAAACTCATACTTTAACAATATCCAAGTGACCTCAAAAATAACTCATCTTGTAGAGAATTAAAAACTACATATTAGTTATATTTTCTTAGATTTTAAAAAATAATCATTGCCTAAAATAGGTCGAATGTAGAAAAGTGTAATTTTGCTATAAAATGTCTTCGACCAATTTCATAAAAGTGCCTCTTGAAAGGTGAAGGAATGCTTTCTAATTTTTTATTTTATGTTTTTCCTGCTAAGTAATAAATTCTACATCTTTCCTGTGTCTCCAGAGCATTGGATATTAAGAATGAAACTTGGTGTTGGCAAATGTTCGATTTCGAGATTCCCAAAATTTCCCAAAAATTGCAATAAATTTTAGCAATTTTAGCAAATCAAAATAGTTACGATTTGAAGCCCTTCCCGTGCGATTCAGAGCCTGTTATTGAAGACCGAAATTTTTATTTTAAATTTAATTGAATTAATTTTTGGCGGTGTTTATTTTAATTAAAATTAATCTTTTTAATCTTTTTGACTTTTTAATTTCTATAATTTCAAAAACTCATACTTTAACAATATCCAAGTGACCTCAAAAATAACTCATCTTGTAGAGAATTAAAAACTACATATTAGTTATATTTTCTTAGATTTTAAAAAATAATCATTGCCTAAAATAGGTCGAATGTAGAAAAGTGTAATTTTGCTATAAAATGTCTTCGACCAATTTCATAAAAGTGCCTCTTGAAAGGTGAAGGAATGCTTTCTAATTTTTTATTTTATGTTTTTCCTGCTAAGTAATAAATTCTCCATCTTTCTTGTGTCTCCAGGGCATTGGGTATTAAGAATGAAGTTTGGTGTTGGCAAATGTTCGATTTCGATATTCCCTAAATTTTCTAAAAATTGCAATAAATTTTAGCGATTTTTGCAAATCAAAATAGTTGCGATTTGAAGCCCTTCCCGTGCGATTCAGAGTCTGTTATTGAAGACCGAAATTTTTATTTTAAATTTAATTTAATTAATTTTTGGCGGTTTTAAATTTAAATTAATCAATCTTTTTGCTTTTTAATTTCTATAATTTCAAAAACTCATACTTTAACAATATCCAAGTGACCTCAAAAATAACTCATCTTGTAGAGAATTAAAGACTACATATTAGTTATATTTTCTTAGATTTTACAAAATAATCATTGCCTAAAATAGGCGAATGTAGAAAAGTGTAATTTTGTTCTAAAATGTCTTCGACTAATTTCATAAAGTGCCTGTTGAAGGGTGAAGGATTGTTTTCTAATTTTTTATTTTATGTTTTTCCTGCTAAGTAATAAATTCTACATCTTTCCTGTGTCTCCAGAGCATTGGGTATTAAGAATGAAACTTGGTGTTGGCAAATGTTCGATTTCGAGATTCCCAAAATTTCCCAAAAATTGCAATAAATTTTAGCAATTTTAGCAAATCAAAATAGTTACGATTTGAAGCCCTTCCCGTGCGATTCAGAGCCTGTTATTGAAGACCGAAATTTTTATTTTAAATTTAATTGAATTAATTTTTGGCGGTGTTTATTTTAATTAAAATTAATCTTTTTTTATCTTTTTGACTTTTTAATTTCTATAATTTCAAAAACTCATACTTTAACAATATCCAAGTGACCTCAAAAATAACTCATCTTGTAGAGAATTAAAGACTACATATTAGTTATATTTTCTTAGATTTTAAAAAATAATCATTGCCTAAAATAGGTCGAGTGTAGAAAAGTGTAATTTTGCTATAAAATGTCTTCGACCAATTTCATAAAAGTGCCTCTTGAAAGGTGAAGGAATGCTTTCTAATTTTTTATTTTATGTTTTTCCTGCTAAGTAATAAATTCTACATCTTTCCTGTGTCTCCAGAGCATTGGGTATTAAGAATGAAACTTGGTGTTGGCAAATGTTCGATTTCGAGATTCCAAAATTTCCCAAAATTGCAATAAATTTTAGCAATTTTTGCAAATAAAAATAGTTGCGATTTGAAGCCCTTCCCGTGCGATTCAGAGCCTGTTATTGAAGACCGAAATTTTTATTTTGAAATTTAATTTAATTAATTTTTGGCAAATTTAAATTTAAATTAATCAATCTTAGGGCTTTTTAATTTCTATAATTTCAAAAACTCATACTTCAACAATATCCAAGTGACCTCAAAAATAACTCATCTTGTAGAAATTAAAAACTACATATTAGTTATATTTTCTTAGATTTTAAAAAATAATCATTGCCTAAAATAGGTCGAATGTAGAAAAGTGTAATTTTGCTATAAAATGTCTTCGACCAATTTCATAAAAGTGCCTCTTGGAAGGTGAAGGAATGCTTTCTAATTTTTTATTTATGTTTTTCCTGCTAATTAATAAATTTTGCATCTTTCCTGTGTCTCCAGAGCATTGGGTATTAAGGATGAAGCTTGGTGTTGGCAAATGTTCGATTTTGAGATTCCCGAATTCCCTAAAAATTGCAATAAATTTTAGCAATTTTAGCAAATCAAAATAGTTGCGATTTGAAGCCCTTCCCGTGCGATTCAGAGCCTGTTATTGAAGACCTAAATTTTTATTTTAAATTTAATTGAATTAATTTTTGGCTGTATTTATTTTAATTAAAATTAATCTTTTTTAATCTTTTTGACTTTTTAATTTCTATAATTTCAAAAACTCATACTTCAACAATATCCAAGTGACCTCAAAAATAACTCATCTTGTAGAGAATTAAAAACTACATATTAGTTATATTTTCTCAGATTTTAAAAAATAATCATTGCCTTAAATAGGTCGATGTAGAAAAGTGTAATTTTGCTATAAAATGTCTTCGACCAATTTCATAAAAGTGCCTCTTGAAAGGTGAAGGAATGCTTTCTAATTTTATATTTTATGTTTTTCATGCTAAGTAATAAATTCTACATCTTTCCTGTGTCTCCAGAGCATTGGGTATTAAGAATGAAACTGGTGTTGGCAAATGTTCGATTTCGAGATTCCCAAAATTTCCCAAAAATTGCAATAAATTTTAGCAATTTTAGCAAATCAAAATAGTTACGATTTGAAGCCCTTCCCGTGCGATTCAGAGCCTGTTATTGAAGACCGAAATTTTTATTTTAAATTTAATTGAATAATTTTTGGCGGTATTTATTTTAATTAAAATTAATCTTTTTTAATCTTTTTGACTTTTTAATTTCTATAATTTCAAAAACTCATACTTCAACAATATCCACGTGACCTCAAAAATAACTCATCTTGTAGAGAATTAAAAACTACATATTAGTTATATTTTCTCAGATTTTAAAAAATAATCATTGCCTAAAATAGGCAAAGTAAAGAAAAGTGTTGCTAATTTGCTATAAAATGTCTTCGACCAATTTCATAAAAGTGCCTCTTGAAAGGTGAAGGAATGCTTTCTAATTTTTTATTTTATGTTTTTCCTGCTAAGAAATAAATTCTACATCTTTCCTGTGTCTCCAGAGCATTGGGTATTAAGAATGAAACTTGGTGTTGGCAAATGTTCGATTTCGAGATTCCCAAAATTTCCCAAAAATTGCAATAAATTTTAGCAATTTTAGCAAATCAAAATAGTTACGATTTGAAGCCCTTCCCGTGCGATTCAGAGCCTGTTATTGAAGACCGAAATTTTTATTTTAAATTTAATTGAATTAATTTTTGGCGGTATTTATTTTAATTAAAATTAATCTTTTTTAATCTTTTTGACTTTTTAATTTCTATAATTTCAAAAACTCATACTTCAACAATATCCACGTGACCTCAAAAATAACTCATCTTGTAGAGAATTAAAAACTACATATTAGTTATATTTTCTCAGATTTTAAAAAATAATCATTGCCTAAAATAGGCAAAGTAAAGAAAAGTGTAATTTTGCTATAAAATGTCTTCGACCAATTTCATAAAAGTGCCTCTTGAAAGGTGAAGGAATGCTTTCTAATTTTTTATTTTATGTTTTTCCTGCTAAGAAATAAATTCTACATCTTTCCTGTGTCTCCAGAGCATTGGGTATTAATAATGAAACTTGGTGTTGGCAAATGTTCGATTTCGAGATTCCCAAAATTTCCCAAAAATTGCAATAAATTTTAGAAATTTAGCAAATCAAAATAGTTGCGATTTGAAGCCCTTCCCGTGCGATTCAGAGCCTGTTATTGAAGACCGAAATTTTTATTTTAAATTTAATTGAATTAATTTTTGGCTGTATTTATTTTAATTAAAATTAATCTTTTTTAATCTTTTTGACTTTTTAATTTCTATAATTTCAAAAACTCATACTTCAACAATATCCAAGTGACCTCAAAAATAACTCATCTTGTAGAGAATTAAAAACTACATATTAGTTATATTTATTCAGATTTTAAAAAATAATCATTGTCTAAAGTAAGTCGAATGTAGAAAAGTGTAATTTTGCTATAAAATGTCTTCGACCAATTTCATAAAAGTGCCTCTTGAAAGGTGAAAGAATGCTTTCTAATTTTTTATTTTATGTTTTTCCTGCTAAGAAATAAATTCTACATCTTTCCTGTGTCTCCAGAGCATTGGGTATAAGAATGAAACTTGGTGTTGGCAAATGTTCGATTTCGAGATTCCCAAAATTTCCCAAAAATTGCAATAAATTTTAGCAATTTTAGCAAATCAAAATAGTTACGATTTGAAGCCCTTCCCGTGCGATTCAGAGCCTGTTATTGAAGACCGAAATTTTTATTTTAAATTTAATTGAATTAATTTTTGGCGGTGTTTATTTTAATTAAAATTAATCTTTTTAATCTTTTTGACTTTTTAATTTCTATAATTTCAAAAACTCATACTTTAACAATATCCAAGTGACCTCAAAAATAACTCATCTTGTAGAGAATTAAAAACTACATATTAGTTATATTTTCTTAGATTTTAAAAAATAATCATTGCCTAAAATAGGTCGAATGTAGAAAAGTGTAATTTTGCTATAAAATGTCTTCGACCAATTTCATAAAAGTGCCTCTTGAAAGGTGAAGGAATGCTTTCTAATTTTTTATTTTATGTTTTTCCTGCTAAGAAATAAATTCTACATCTTTCCTGTGTCTCCAGAGCATTGGGTATTAAGAATGAAACTTGGTGTTGGCAAATGTTCGATTTCGAGATTCCCAAAATTTCCCAAAAATTGCAATAAATTTTAGCAATTTTAGCAAATCAAAATAGTTACGATTTGAAGCCCTTCCCGTGCGATTCAGAGCCTGTTATTGAAGACCGAAATTTTTATTTTAAATTTAATTGAATTAATTTTTGGCGGTGTTTATTTTAATTAAAATTAATCTTTTTTAATCTTTTGACTTTTTAATTTCTATAATTTCAAAAACTTATACTTCAACAATATCCAAGTGACCTCGAAAATAACTCATCTTGAAGAGAATTAAAGACTACATATAAGTTATATTTTTTCAGATTTTTAAAAATAATCATTGCCTAAAATAAGCAAAGTGAAGAATAGAGTAAATTTGTTCAAAATTGTCCAAGACCAATTTCATAAAAGTGCCTCTATAAAGATGAAGGAATACTTTTTAATTTTTTATTTTATGTTTTTCCTGCTAATTAATAAATTCTGCATCATTGATATACTCCGTGGATTCTGAATAATTAGAAAATAAATATCATTTTGTAAATATTTATTATATTCCACCATTTTTTTGATAACTTGAAAATCTTTTTTACATCAATTTTATTTGATTTTATTTATTGTAATTATTTTTTTTCCATTTAATTAAATTCAATTGACAATTTAGATATTTTAATAAATTTTTAAATTTATATATATATATAATATCTTTAGAATCTTTTTACATATGTCCTTGCAGAATACTTGTGCATTATTTTTTTCTTATTTTTTCTGACGTATGTTTTGAAGCTGAAATATATTTGGAAATGTTTATTGTTTTATTTTTTTAGGTTTTCTACTTTATTACTGTCACTCAAGAATTTTGATTTCGCATCCTTTAATTTTTTGTATATGTCATGGCTTATATAGATAGTATGATTTTAATATATTATAATTATACGTTGAAATTTAATTTAAATTTACTCTTTATTTCTCAATTTTTAAGTTGTTATTTTATCTTGAATCATTAGTTATCATAGGATTTTGATAAATTATAAATTTTAAGAATAAATTAATATGGAAAACATTTAAAACGTAGATGAAGCTTAACTACATTCATAATAATTTTGTTAGTTACATTTTAAATATCTCAATTTATTATAATACTCTTCAAACAATACTTCAAAGACTTGCTGGGCATATAAAGAAGCTTTAACAAAGAGTATAAATACAATATTTTGATTCTTGCAGATGGATATATCTATGAAGGTGAGTGGAAAGATGACTAAGCTGTTCTTGTTATTCCATTTCTTTTTATGTTAAACCTTATACTTCATTAGATTATTAATTTTCATTTAAAAATAAAGTTTTCCTCCTATTTTTCATAAATAATTTTTATATAAAGATTTGCTGTTTATTCGTAAGCTAATTAAAAACAAAGAAGATTTAAAGACTAAAAATATAGAAGAATTAACTAATTCTTTTTATTTAAGGAAATAATAGAGTTGCATTTAACAATGTTGATATTAAACATTAGATAATAAAGAATCTATGCATTATAGATATTTAGAAGTTTTAAATAAAACTCTTATATAAAAATGTTTAAGTGCAATTCATAAATTCTCTCTTTATGTAAATATATAAGATTGATATCATTTACAAGAACGACAATCATAGTAAAAATATTTTAAACACAAATTATTATTATTTAAATAGGCAATTTAGTAATCTTGGTATGATCAATTATATGTTCTATATGTTTAATTGTTTAGTATTAATGTTATAAAAGATTGTAATTAAGTAAAATTACATAAAAAATTTTAACTTATAAATTAATTTTAATTATTAGTGAATGTATTGCTATGAAAATGTAATTAAATGCTAACAAATATTTGTAAATAAAATCCAATAATAAATTATAAAGTATAGATTTCTACATCGATTTTGCCTTTAGTAATTATAATATTGTAGAAATACATTTGAATTTGGAAAATTAATTATAATTAAATTAATTATAAATCAAAATCTTGGCAGTTAAAGTTGGCCAATTTAAACGAACTTGGGCTCATTCGATAGAGAATTCAAAATTAGCTGGACTTTACTATCGGCGGTACTATTTTATTGCATCCATGGAGCGAGATAAATCGACATTAAAGTAAGGGTATAATTTAATTATTTTAGATGAGTTTAATTAAAGTGAAGTTATCTCGCTCTATGGATGCAATAAAATAGTACCGCCAATAACAAAGTTCAGCTAATTTTAAATTCTCTATCGAATGAGCCCAAGATCGTTTAAATTGGCCAAGTTTAACTGCCACGATTTTGAAAAATATTAAATTAATTATAATTAATTTTCCAAATTCAAATGTATTTCTACAATATTTGGTTAGAAGCCTATTTTTATATTTTATTCATTATCATTGTTGTATGACAAAACTTTAAAAAATTGATTCAATTACTTAAAAATTACTTAGAGAATAGATCAATTAATACTTTATGATTTTTATATTTTTAGAAATATTGAATGCAATTATTATTTAACTATATTAATATGAGTGTTTTATATTAAGGAAATAAATATATTATAATCATGGTAGTAATTAAATTTTAGGTAACTTGAAATAAAAGTCTAAATACTAGAGATTTATCTATATTTTATTATTTACTAGGCTTATGATTCATTTCTAGAAGACAGATTTATAAATGATCAAATTCTACAATATACTATAATAGTAAATTGGCTAGATATTCCTAAAATCATAAAGTTAGGCTACTCAAATAACAAGCTAATTCTACTGTCTTATCTTGAAATTGATGAACATGTATAATTCTTTTATTTAAACTACACTTACTCAGTTCATACTATCGCCTGATAGTTTCAATTTTTTATTAACTATTTATATGCTCTAAAAGCAACCATTGAAGAACTTGTCATCTTTACTCAGTTGTATTCACTGAATCAGAAAAGACTTAAGAATGCAAACAATAATAAAAAAGATGTAAGTGTAAAATTAAAAACACTTTTTATAATAAAGACGATCAATGAATATTTGTTATTTAATTTATTGCTAAATAGATGGAATTTAAGATTTTAATAAATTAAATGATTTATTTTCAAATAATTCCCTGACACTTTCTTTATTATTTGCATAATATGATAATAATAATATAATATTAATACTACTAAATTAATGAAATTGTAAGAATACTGTTACTGATGAGATGATGCGAACTCAAATATAAAGAATGCAATACCAATCATTATATTCTAAAAAATACTAATATATTATAAATGATTATTGAAGTACTTAACTTTCAATTATGATATAAATACAGCAATATTTATATTTTATCTCATTATTTTATATACTCTGTCTTCTCTAAATCCACTAACACTTGTTCCTACATTAATGATTGATTTAGATCATTTAAGCTTTGGGCTGGAAAACAATTGATTGTTTTATTAATTCTATCTGTTAAATTTATTCTTTATATATAAATCACTTGGATCCTTTATGAGTTTAATAAAATAATTTATTCAACATATTATTCAATTGTAAAACCTATTAATCTTTAAGTTCTTCCTCTTAATAGATTTACTGCCTGATCTTCAAAAACTCTCAATTCATTATATCAATCAATTTATTTATTTTTATATGTAAGTTTCATAGTTTTCATCCTTATTAAGTTGCAACTTTGAATAATTCTGTGTACTTTCGTATCATCGTTTTAAAGTTGAGAGAATAAAATACTTAGTTTGTTGTCATCTTGCCAAAGTTGGAAAGAATCTTCAACGGGATCTTGAAATATATTTATTAAAAATATTTTCATCCATTAACTTTTGTTCTTAAATGTCTTATTTTGGTCAGCATTTAGTGGTTTTACATTGTACAATTAATAAGCAATGTTGCTATATCCAGATATTTATAAATGTATTGAAGAATGTAGGACACAAGTCATCTTAAAAATATAAGGAAAATTGTTCTTATAAATTATGGTCATCACCCTACTCTAGTTATATTATTTTGTAATAACAGTCTAAGTGTACAATTGTTAAATTTAAATATAATCACATAATAAATTATAAATAAACATATTTACTCTTAAGATTTGGGGTAAATATAAGTTTACTAATAACATGATACACTCTAACTTTTAAGGAATCCTTTCTATGGATTTTATTTAGTTAATTATGATTAACTTCTTAGCTATTAATTAATAATTAATGACGATTACAGTCCTAAGCAGAAAGAAAATTCCACAAAAGTATGCTTAAATATTCGGTTATACCTTTTATTTGAAAGCCATAATATTTTAATTATTTCTCGGTGTTAAACGGAATATCGCTTTTTCAATTGAGCATTAAAGGAAATATATGCTTATATTAAAATAAATAAATGAATAAAGTGAGAGCTTAGTGCCATATCAATACTTGTTCCAGTAGTTTGATGACAACAACTGTGGATTTCTAGGTATTCTTTGGACAATCTAAATATCTCCATATTTTATTTCAAATGTTTTCTTTTTTAATTAATTTTTTATTAATTTCATATATCATTTATAATTTATATATAATAAAAGCTTTATATAAAATTGTTTGACAATGGTTTGCAAATTGATCGATCACAAGTATTCCTGTTTATTGAGTCTTAACGATTATCAAGAGTTTATAATGATGGAATAGGATTTAATCATGAAGAGAAATATGAAACGTCAATAGCAATATGAATAGAGAGATAAAATATTATTTAGATTGAGCTACTCTACTTTGATAATGAGTTTTTATGTATTAATATCAAACATAGTTTTTGAATGGGTGATCCAATGAGTTTAAATTGATTCTTCCTTCACTTTTAAGCTCAAAACACGCGTTAAATCATTTTTTGACTAGAAAATAAAAAACATTTTTTAATACTTCATAAATAATGAGCGCAAATCCTATAATAGATTTTTTATTTTTATGATTATCAAAATATAATGTAAATAAAATCTTTCCTTCCTTCTAATTCAGCTATATTCAATGTATTGAATGGCTTTCGAGTGATTTAAGTAATTGTCTTGCCAAAATTCTCAAATGTGGTAAATCTTCAGAAATCAGTAGAAAGCTTCAAATATCATAGAAAATTATGAATAACCAACTGAACATACAATTAAAACTTCAGCTTTTGAATGGTGAAGCTTAGAAGTTTATTAGATCGGTACTCTTTGTTATGCAGAAATGATGTTATTATAATGAAGTGTTTCTCGAGAGTAGGAGGAGAGATATCTATAAAGATAAAAATAAAAACCAATATAATTTTGCAATTTATTCTTCTGATGTTATTTTGCATTACAATTATATCACAACTAATATTTAGATCTATTAAAGAATATTATTTAATTAATTTCTAATGTTATATTGAAATTAAATTAGCATTTTTAACCATAACTTTTATAATATCTATATATTTTACATCATAAATTCATATCAATTTAAAGGAATATCAGACATTTATCAAACAAGAAACATCTTTAAACATAAATATGAATCATATTAATAATTCGCAAGCATGATTATTTGTATTAATAAAGCATTTAAATTATATTGTAAAGAAATTATGATATAAACGCTACTATCAATGCAATGCTGTTTATTTTTGTGGAAAGTATGTTCATCATTAATTATCTATAAATCTAAATATGACACTTGATTTTGCATTTTTTTTATTAATTCAATAAATTTACTAATCATTATAAATCTTTACAAATTAAATAAATAGTATTTTTAATTTAAAATATATTTCAATTATATTACTTCCCAATAATGATAAAATATTTAAACAAATATGTGTTAGATTAATTTGATCCATTATTATTTAATTGTTATAAAGTTATAAAAGTATAATTAATAATTTATTATTGATAAAGCTATCTTAAAGCTCAAGAAAATAAAGTTAGTTTAATATATAATTGTTAATTTATACTTTTATTATTCTTTATATCCAAATTGAAATACTCAAATCAAAAGGATAAAGTATAAATAACTAGATTATATTCAAACAATAACTATGATTATCTAATTAATTAAAAGTAATAGAATAGTGAGAAAAGGATGTGATGACCTTGCTTTGTTTTTAATATAAATTTGATATAGTATATAATTATTGCTTACCTTAATGATTTACTAACTAACTAAATAACTAACAAATTAACTAACTAGTAATTAATTATAAATACATAACAATATACTCTATGTTTAACAGTGATAAAAACTTAAAGCCCTGATAAATTAATTAGAATCAAATTAATTATATTTATATTATATGCGGGAATTTATGAAATAGAAATGCAAATTCATTAATGATCTCGTAATAATAGTCTTATTTAATATACAATATATTTTGAACAAAGAACATGATTATTTAATTTGTAATTTTACTTGGATATTTCTACTGATTAGACGGATAAACTGATAGATTTCACCGCACAATCAGCGTCTCGGTGTTATATCTAATAAATCGTCTAAATCATCATTGAATTTCTTTTCATCATCCTGCAAATTGCTAACTTTTTTAGTCAGCTTGGTGGCTCTTTGTGAGAGTTTTCATTGCATTCTCGCATTTAGTTCTGAATCTTTTGAGATCTCTGACTTTATCATTAAGTCTCACACCTGTAAAAAGAAGTGTCTGACTCATCAAAACCATACTTTGTCTGTGAGTACGAGTAATTGTGGTGACTATCCTAGATGCTATGTCCCTTGTACTCGCCACTTCATCAGTTTTTACACAGACTGCTGCCCCATGGTTTTGTCGGCACATTAAAATAAGACTTGCTATTTGATGTATTTTTGAGTTTGTTTAACAATTTTAAATGTTTACTAGATATACAACTTCGTATTAATCATATATTTTAAGTAAAAATAACTTGATATAAATTACCTTACATTAATATTAGTGTTAAAATTATCCTGTACTTTTAATTTATTTGAGTTTATATTTATTTATGAATATCATAAAATTTGAATCTTGACAAATATTTCACTTTTAATAATCATTAACATTCAAATTTAAATAGTTTTTGGCAAATATTTTTTTCTAAATACATCATTATATTTATCAGTATATTAAATAACTATCATTTAGTATATTTCAGAAAAAAATATATGCAATACATAAAAATTATGGAATGTTCTTAATTTAATAAAACCCCAAATATTTCAGTAAATATATGCTATTAAATTTCACGAATAAATCTTTGTAATTTTTAACCAATAAATTATTTTTATTTTGAGCTAGCCGCCTCCTTAGTGAGGAGATTAATCGGATTTGAAATATCTCTGGTCAATATTAATCTATTCATTTTTAAAGATATCTAAATCATGAATTTAGAATTTACTTATGTCTCGTAATTATAGTGAAATATTTGAGAATATAATTCTATCATTAAAATTTATAATATATATTTATTCTTTTGAATATAGGAATTTTATTTAAATCATAAATATTAATTTATCTTACTTCTAAAACAGCATATATTTCTTATAATATCTTATGTAATATCAGATATGATCAGTTGTTCCATATTTGTTGATGATTCATAAGATACTAAGTAAGATACTAATGAATCCTTTGTCAATTCATCCTCTTAACAGAAACTTTTAATCAATTTGCCTTTAGAAGTTTTAATTTAAAAACCAAAAGTTTACATATCTTTTCCTAAACTATAAATCATTTCAACGTCTTTTGTTGGTCTTGAGACTTAAAATGAGTAATCCCTACTATTTAAGTTTAATTGTGAATAAAAGGAACTTGAAAATCCTTTGAAATATTAAATAAAATTTTATTATTACCCCTTATAAATTCAAATCTATTGCTTTTTTCAATTAATGTGTACTTGATTCTTATCTCTGCATGCATTATTTAAATTGACTTATACCTCAATGATTAGTTAATTACTTTAAATTCAAGAGACTTTGGCTTTGTTTATCCTGAAATGATGGAGATATCAAAAAACCTTAATATTTAATCTTAGTTTTAGTTTAGATTATTCTATACAGAGAGAAATTGCTTTATCTATATTATTTAATAGTCATGATTAAAGATAATTAACAATTATAATCTTAACAAAATGTATTCTTAGAAACCCTATGAATGAGATGCTAATGCGCTAAATTGTTTAATTTCAGCAGATAAAACAATATCTATTTTTAATTAACTCATTAAACTGAAGTGTGACAATTTAAATTTTTAATCACAAGACTTATTAGTAATGATGATCAATAAATAGAAGAAATTGATATATGGATGTGAGAGTTAATTCAAAATAAAATATAAAGTACAACTATAGATTATCAGTACTTAAATGAATTATTCACATAAATTTATTAAAAGTTTTTTAAAGCTTAAAGTTATTTTATGCATTTAAAATATTTTATTATTTGATTCAATTGCTTCTATTATTACTAATATATAATTGAATTGAGGAAACGCGATAAAAAAGTATTAATAAATATTTTGAATATTTCAAACTGTCAGTAATTACAGATCGAATTTGGTTATATGTATTAGCTTTTTGTTCTCAAAGTGTTAATTCTATATTCTTTTGAAAATAAATTTTGTATCTAAATTTACTAATATTAATTTATATATTAATAATATTGTGGATACTTTTTATATCTCTAAGTTAGTGTCTTGCTCCACATATCCTTTTCATTTGCTTCTCATTATTACTACTTTTCTTGTTAATTATTATCACCAGTATCCTCTTCCTCTAGGTAGGTCAAAAAGTATTTAGTCAAGTCTATAGTGCTAAACGGTTTGTTCAAGCTTTCACATTAAAACAAACCTATAATGTCGATATAAAGGCATCTGACCCCGAATACCTCCCTTTAAATTTCCTTATGCTACCTTAATGCTAAAGAATTAGAGGTAATCATGACGATATATTCTATTGCACCTCCTCATATTTCTCTTCAGTTGAGTATGCATCCATTACCTTCGAGCAGACTTTTCATTTTTGCTAATTATTCTTTAAATAGAAATGTTTGCAATTCATTTCATTTATAGCACAATTTGTGGTTGGAATTTGATTGCTATGATCTAATGCTTAGAGTAAGACTGCCTCTTATAGTACATAGCTCACGAAGATTTGCTATTGTATCTTGGCAATTCTTAACTTTCCAAAATTTGCATTTCGATTTGTCCATACACAGTTACTCTTAGGATCACTCCTCCCTGCTATTACTTAGAATAGTGTATCTAAAGCATTGCAATATCCTCATTTATAAACCATTTGTTTGTTGGAGCCTTTTTTCTATCATTAATCAAAATTTAGTATAATTAGTGAATTTTAAAATTAAACAATTCATATATAGCTTCGTGTATAAAAGAATAAGTCTGATTATAATTGTTTTTGATGGTTTACTAGAAACACATATGATTCTAATGATCAAACAAAGTGTGACAAAAGCAGCATACTGTTCTTACTTTTCACCTACTTTAATTACTTTGGTTTTAATAAAATTATAACTGTAAATAATTGTTATCAATTTTAATTCATATTTAATTTATATATTTTATGTGTTTATAATAAAATATTTTATAAATAAAACAAATTGATTGAATAATTCTGGTCTTAACTGTTGTTTTAACTTAGCTATTTTAAATATCTTTATAACTATATAAAAATCCATATATTCAGGATTCATTATCAGAATATAAAGTATAAAAGAAATTATGAAAGTTAATTTTAATTTTTTATTAAATATGCTTAGTACATAACTACTAATTTTAATTTTACATGTATTATCTATAACAATCAATTAAATATCACTCTTTATTATCAAACAATATTATTATGAAAATATGAAATATATAAAATCACAAGTATATTTTAACAATTTTTACCAAATCTACTTAAACTTACTGACTATCATTATTCTACTTTTTAATTTTCCTCATTTTATGATGATACATGTTAATCTTATAAAGAATAGAGTATATATTAACGCGCAAATTCAACTCAAAATTTGATGATCGCAGTTCTCATATTTCTAACAAATGAATGTTTATAGTGACAACAGAAATAAGTTTTCTCTTCAGCATTCTTGAACCAACCATTAAAATTCTTCCCAATCTACTTTCGATTTCTAAGTTCAAGACATAGTCATTGTTATAACTCTAATATATCTGAAAATAATAAGCAAGATTGTGTATTTCCCTTCGTTAAAATTAATTTATGAATTCGGCCAATATCTGCATATTAAATTTTTATAAAGCAAGAGAGGAGTCAGCTCTATAGTTAGCAACACTGGCAGATTAATCCTTACATTTCGTAAACTTTCTTTTTTTCTACAACAACAAGAATTATTTCATTTTGCAATCATTTGATTTCTATAAATCTTAGAAGCCCTTTTATCAGATGGGGCCGGTATTTAATGTCAAGCTGTTTAGGAATTTATTTCCTAGATTGTTGATTTGCTTTAAATGACTTTTATGAAGACCCTTTGTAGTTTGTTTGGTATTTATTTCAAGCAATATTGTTTTTTCATTTATATTCTGATAAACTCATATATTATTTTCAATTCTTTATTTATTTTGATGTTATTTGTTATTATATTTATATGAAATATTTGAAGAAAGAATATATACTTTCACAAAAGTAATATTGTACTATATATTTAGTTTACTACTCGATTCAATGAAATATAAGGAAATCAATATTTAATTACATTATTTATGAAAAATATTAAAGAATTGATAAATTAAAATGCAACATTAACATATTTAATCGAAAACCTAGAAAACAAAATGGAATAGTAACTATTAGAACAGCTTTGTAATTAGAAATAATCAATAAAACTTACTGATGAATAACAACAATTCACAAATCAAACTTTGGTCATTAGAAACAAGATTAAAATTCTTGTCAAACCCTTCACCGACACTTAACAGGGACTAATCCTATAAAAATTATAATGCAAGATTTGTTTTTTGTAACTTACAATTTGATGAGTGTAACTGCTCCACCAGCATCTCGATATAATATTTACATTTTATTATTAATCTATTTCATTTTATATTATTTATTTTTTGTCATAATTAATTCATAAAGTAAATTGAAAAGTGAAGTTATCAATATCCTTTGGGACTTTCAAATAATCTTTCTACTACAATAATTACTGCTGATGGTAGATAGGTGTCGCTGGATTCACCATATAAGGGGCAAGTAAAAGTGTCCTATTTGCAGCTTCTACACTTCTTAAGTAGGTTTGGGTCCTTGGAATTCTCTACATTAGATCAGCAACATTAGGTAAGTTCAGTTTCCTGGGCAATAGGTAGCAGGATAAAGGTAGTACTCAGCCATAGAAGCCAACGATAAAGATTTTTCATCCACACTGTGTTGGGATGCTGAAGCTGCCACAGTGAAAGGATAGGATCTACATTCCGAGCAGCGGCTTTCAGCTCTATCAATTAATTACATCTTGATCTTTTAGGAAAGAGGTGTGGTAGCGCGGTGGTTTTTTTAGTTTTATGACTTCATAGGTATCACATTAACTCATTCAGATATGTCGCTGTAGCGACTAAGATTTTTGGTTTAATTTTAATATGAAACATTAAATAAATTATTCATTTACTACTATTATTTAATTATTCTTAAATCACTAGAGAAGAAGTATAGCAAAGTCAAGAAGGTCAGATGACATATTTTTAAATAATTTAAAAGAATATATTGATATCTAACGGTATACTATTAGGAACAAACCGGTAAATACTTATTATGATCAAATTCGATTTAAAAGTTATTATCAATATTGCCTTTCCTTTCTTTAATATCGAATAACATATTTGTAAATTATTTAATTGGGTTAGATCTATCAATAGTAAAAAGGAAGTTATTTTAAAGTTATCTATACTTTTATTTTTATAGAAGCCCGACCTAAATCTTGTGGCAGTGGTGAAAGACGCAGAGAGATAACAACAAAAACAAGTAGATCAACCAGAATCACAACAGTGAAAGTGACCATAATGATAAAACGTTCGTTTTTAAGATATACGTGCTTTTTATTTCTATTATTTTCTATTGTTATCATTATTATTATTCAATTATTAATAATAACAATAATAATTATAAAAATAATAAGATAACATTGAGGTCTCTGGGACCCTCGATCTGCTGTGTATAGTAACACTAAAGAATCAAGACATTTTCATTATAGTGGTATTTTTTGCCACTCTGACTCTGAGGTCATGTTCATCTTTTTCGCAGCTCATATTAGAAGGCAAGTCTTGTTTACTGAGAAGTTGTTCTGCTTCTGCCTGCCTCCCTCTCCTTACTGTATTGAGATCTACTCTCTTTGTACTAGGTTACTTTAACTCTTCAGCATGTTTTTGGCCTTAGAGTTTAGTATCGACAATCATAACGTTTGGTTGGTATGTGTACTGATCAACATACCAACCAGAATATGATTAGGAGATCAGATTATGTTTCAACATTTTGACTTAACTTAGATCCTAATTCAAAAGATTCTTCTATTTAATAGTGAGATTAATGGTCTTAGTTAACTGGACTGGGTTCTTGGTAGTCTTTAATAATCCCTACACATGTACTACTCCTTCTGTAGGCAGTTTGAGGGTCCAATAGTTTATCGTGTAGTTAACAAGATTTTCTAATTGGTATTCTCCTTCTTGATCCTCTCCACTGTAGATTGGTCTTTTGTCTCTTTTACTTGGTTTTGGAATATTATGGCTCCATCTTCGAATCATGAACTAGTACTTAACGAAGTTTTTCTTGTCAATAGTGTAGAAAAATTTCAAAGCTTCTTAAAGCTACCCATGTTTTCTTTTGTGCATTAGATAGATTAAATATTCAGTAAGACCTAAAGTGGTCTCCTTGATTGTTTGGAGCCTCCTCATCAAGGTAGTGATCCACTTCCACGCTACCATTTTGGTTTCGTCATCGATTACAGTCATTTCATAATTATTTTGGGTAGGTAATCTACTAACTTTTTATGTTAATAATTTACAATTGGTAAAATTCAGTGTATTGTAAATTAAAATATATTTACAATTTATAATAAAAATTAGATAATTAAAAAAGAAATTAATTAGAAATAATCAAAAATGGAAAAATGCCAGAGCAGAAGATGCCGTGTCACTCATTTAAACTGTAAGTTACAAAAAACATATCTAAACTTTTAATTTTACAGGGGTCGCATTTGGTATGAGTGGTGGTGGGTACAGACTAAGACTTTGCAGAGCAGCTAAGAAAAATGGTAAAGGAGTATTCAAATATGCAAATGGTAATATTGAAAAAGGAACATGGAAAGACAATGAAACGTTTTTTGGATTTACACTTTGTATATTGGCTTATTGTTTTTCATTTATTATTTATCGAAATTTTATAATAATCTATTTTCCAAATTATTTATCATAATTAAGACACTTGAGGATTATAAACTTCATTAAATTTAAGATAAATCGTGAAGCATAGATACCAGCATTCATGAAGAACTGGATGGTTAAATTAGATATAGCGTAAAACAATAGGAGAAAAACGAAGTGTATATAAAACTGCAATTAAATAAGTAGGAGGTAGAATCGAAGTAATAGCAAAAGATTTTGAAATGCAATTTTAACATTGAATTTTATGTTTGTAGTCTTTATTGAATCTATCAGAGTCATTTATATTAATGCAACTCAACAATCTTAATGATTATAATATTAATTAAATACTCAATTTAGAGTTTGTTATATAAATAGCAATTCTTCCCGTTTTATAAAATCAATAAATGTCATGAAAAGATAAATCTTTCAAAACTAATTTTTCATTTGCTAAATCATATTAAAAATTAATTAAATAAATTTAAATAAGCTTTGATATTTTATTACAATATACTCATAAACATTCAGATGTAATCCTTAACATATATGCATATCAATTTAAATGAATTATTTAATTTAATAAAAGATTGATGTTTCTTATAATCTTTATGTATGAATTAAGGGACCATCAGAATATGCTCAAAATATTTTAATTTTAGATCCTAAAATTTTTGTTAAGTTTTTTTCAATAACTTTAGCATTATTTGAATGAATATTCCGTGGTAGTAAAACTACTTTACTTTTTACATTCTTACTAAAGATTTTTATTGAAAAAAATTATAAATATATTGAGCTGATAATCTTAATGAAATTAATTGTTAAAATACATTACTAAACAAGTAATCACTGTTTATACTAATCTTTATAAAAAGTAATTTAGAATATAAAACAAATTTCTGATCATTTTAAGATTGATTCTAGATAAGATCAAATGTTTTATTTTATAGTGAAAAATTAACTATTTTATGAAGCATTCAAAGTTTATATCAAAGAGAGTAACAACAATAATTCCTTAATAATGTTCTTATATTTGAACTACATTTTTATTAGAATATCTATAGCTTAAAATATAAATTTTAATTAGAAATAAAAACATTATTTTGAAACTTTGAAACAAATTAATAATATTATTGTTTGATATTTTTGCATACTTAGTAAAGTTAAGATTACTCTATTCTAAGTAGAAATAAGTTTCTTTATTTATGATAACTTATTAATATTGATGAAATAATGTTTTTATAAGGAGTATAGAATTACTGATTGAATCGGTATTATTACTTAGTTTAATTATAGAAAAAATGGGAACTTTAGGTATAATGTAGGTAAATGTATTGAATTAATAAAATAAAATGCAAACTGTTTTACTGACATGATATTCAAATCATAGGATAATAATAATATTAAAAATAATTATTAATTTCATATAAAAAAAAATCATCCACTTATATTAGGAATTATAATAAAGTAAAGTATTGTAACATAATCCATATTTCTTTTTAATTTTATAAAAAGCAATTAAAAGTTACATTAATTATCTATTTTTTTATTTCATTAAAATAAGAAATAACATTATTAAACTTATGATGTTATTAAAATGAAAACGTCTTGATGGTCTTAAAATAAATTTTTATGTTTCGCTTATAATATGATAATATTAAAATAAATATTATTCTTAAATAATATGAATCAATTGTATTTTAAATCAAAAAAATAATAAATAGCAATATAAATAAGTAATAAATTTTATAATAATATAATAAGATGTTTATGAGATCCTAGGAATTCATGAGCAGAATAATACTATATTTATAATTGAAATAAAAAGACGTGCGAAAAAGAAAAGGGCTAATTAGATAATAATATTAAATAAACAAGATAGTATTTGGTTATTGTTAAATATCATAATATAAAAGAAACAAGGTATCTAATAATTAAGATCTTGTAAAGAAAAGATTTAAAAATTCAAAAAAATCAAAATGATTAAATATAAAGTTAAGTAATTGAAACTGTCTGAAAAAGAAGAGATAAAACAAAAAATATATGCAAATCATATCATAAGAAAATTTGAGATATAAAAAAGTAATAAATAAAGATATAAGAAAAAAGTAATATTATTTATTAAGAAATATAAGCTCTTTAAATTCTATGTATCTGATGCTAATAATATTTGTAAAATTCAAGTTATCTATTTATAGATGAATTTTACCATTTTTAATGAGGATCAGGTCTCAGGGCAAAAATATATTTTCAAAAATAATAAAAATAAAATATCTTGGTCTACCACCACTAAGGTCAATTAGGGAGCGTAGTGCTCAATTTCAATATCAAAAAATGGCATCTCCCAAAGATACCTGAGATATGAAGGATCTAAGTTTCTAAATATCATAGTAAATTATTAAAAGGAAGTTTGAGATAAAATTCTCGGTCGAGTGTGAAATATTGAGATTTCCATAAATTATATTTAATAACACATATAATCTCCTTGGAAGTTCTATGTATACTGTGTAAGATAAGTTTATAAATTTAAAGTAATTTATTTATATATGAATTTTACCATTTTTAATGAGGGTCAGGTC
>ARYC01009678.1:0-25073 GCA_000711775.1 Oxytricha trifallax | reverse complement strand
TACTAGAGTCGAAGCTTCAGGACTTGTAAACGTGTATGATACTCCTGGATACTTTTCAGAAAGGGAGAGACTGGAGAGATGGGAATATTAAGTAGGATTTATGGGCTCTAGCAGCAATAATTTGGGAATGCTGTATGGCAATAAGTGATTAATATAGCTGCAAAAGATTGAAAGATTCAAAACAGAGAATTCAACAATCAAAACCCCAATACCCCTTAATGAGGTTTATAAGTGCTGTGATTTGTAGGGAATTTGTTAGGGGTTGGGGTTATTAAGAGGTTTTAATGTGAAATCTATAGTAAATGTATTTAATTTAATCACTCAAAATGCACTTTTGGATCATGTGGGAGAGGTCTGTAGTTTATCTTACTTAACCACAACTCTATCTGCTCTATTGATATGTCTGATCTTGAGTTTGGTTTAATTAATATCGACTCTGCCATTTGTTCCATTGATTGAAATACTCTTTTTTTGTCAATAAATTGCCTATTCTTTGTTTAGCATCCTTTTCGCATCTTGTAGAGAAGTATTCATTGCGAGGCATATCGCACTCTATTACCACCATCCTTAAGTCTCCATCTCTCCAGTCTTCTCTTTCTGGATAATAGCCTGGTTCCCATTACACTTCCAAGCCTTGATACTTTCACTCTTAAGGTTCTGTTGAAATCAATTATTGTTACTGTTACTGGTGAAAAGTTCAACATTATATTTTCAGGCTTGAGATCTCTGTGAACAAAGCTTAACTTATGAAGCTCTTTGATACCTTGTATAGCTTAGGTTGATATTAATGCAAGCTATCTATGATTTCTTTGATCAGTTATGAAATCTCTGAGTGTCATTTCAAAGAGTGGTAGTCTGAAAGCTACATGATCTTTGGCTAGGAGAGCAGCATCTCGCTTTATTAAGTATTTGCACTCTTTAAACTTAGCTTGAGTGTGTACTTAATATTCATTAGTAAACTCCATTTAATATTTGTCATCACTAAGGAGATAGTTGAAAGGATATACCTTGTAAGCATACTGATGATCCTTAATAACTTTCTTGTCATAGGAGTCCTCTAGAATTAGGTAGCTTTAAAGAGAAGTATCTAAATCAATCTATGCAAGTACTGGAATTTTCTTGTATTATATTTTAATCGTGATTTTAGTGACCGCTGATGCTAAGAGGTTGCGTGCAATCCTCACATACTCTGATTCGCTTGCCTGTTAAAGCTCAGCAACTTAAAGAGGCTCCCTTGGTTTTCTTTTGTTGAGCAACTTCAGTTGAGTGTCATAATCTTCAACTTCTATTTCTTTCTTTTGGGCTTTTAAAAGATGCTTCTTTAAGTCTCTTGTGTGAGAGTACTGCTTATGGCACTCAAAGCAATCATACTTTCCATCAATTTTGTCATGCTTTAAGTATACAGTAGGCTTAGCTTCCTTATGAACCTTCATCATAAGAAATGGTACAGCATCTTTTCAGAAGATAAGGGCAAACAAGGGATCAAGATAAGTGAGAGCTGGCTATCAGAGCTGCAGAATCACCCTTATATTTCAAGTAAGATTTGTAGTTTAACTCTTTAGAAAAATCTGTACTGGCATCTTCTTGATGAAGGAATAGAGCAAGCTTCACAGAGAGCGAAAGTCGCAGACAAAGTATGAAGTTAGCAAGAGACTTTATTCATATATTTAACCTCCAGAGTCAATGAACATAGATGCTAGAGCTGGCAGCAAGAGAAAAAACTTAGGAGGAGGGAACCAAAAAATTGAAGAAAAGAAAGAGAAGCCAGCTCCCTCTATAGAATTTTAAATGTGACCTATATATTCATTAACTTAACTACAAAACATATTTATATGCATTCACTCTCTCTTCTTTAGCACACTTTTAAGCCAATTAATTATCTTCTCTCTTCGTGGAGCTTTTAATAAGGTCTACTGTATCGATAGGTAGGTCATGCATTAAGTGGTAAAGCAGCAGTTTCTTATAATGACCTTTTAGTATACCCCAGTAGAATTCAATTCCATTAAACTATGGGCTGTAAGGCACGTTGAACACTGGCGTTATTCTAAGTTGTTCATAACTCTTCTTTGTTTCTTTAGTCTTATGAACAGAAAGATTATCAACAAACAGTATATTCTCTTATTCAGGGTACTTCTCTCTCAACTGTTCTAAGAACTTAATATATTGCTCTGTTTTTATTGAGCGAGGATGAATAACATAGGTTTCTTAACCAGTATGTTCACTAATTCTCCAAGAATTGCCATCGTTTATACCTTGACTTTCTAGTCATATACTTCTATATTACTATGCCTCTTATACCAAGACTTCTAGATGAAAGTGTTGAAGGTAAACACAGCCTCGTCAGCATGTATAAACTTAATATTTTTCTATTATGCTCTCTGTATTTAATTATAAATATAATTTAGGTTGTTGTAAAATGTCAGAGTGAAATCAATCACTCTCTTGATACGATTCACACCTTTATAAGAGATACCATTTCGTTTATAGATTTTCGCTATAGACTGAGCAGAGATCATCAACTCAGGAAATTGGCGATGAAACATAGTAGCTCGTTGGTCTAAAGAGAAGAGAGCCCCAATACTTCAAAGTTCTCTCATTAAAAAGATAATCAATATGCTTCTTTAGAAAGTTTTACTACCTCTTAGGCTTAGAATTTAGCTACTATTGCTTTTATCATAGTGCAATAAGACAGTGGGAGAGCACAGTTGACGGGCTTCGCTTTAAGAGTAGCGCAATAGACTTATAGTTTAGTACTGGTTTGATTTATTCACTGTATATATCACATCCATAGCGCAGTTTAAACACTAAATCTATATACTCTTCATCATAAATAGACCCCAAAAGCTTGCTATTTTTGTCTCGCATTTAATTAATAACCCCAACCCCTAAACAAATTCCGTACAAATCAAAGCACTTATAAACCTCATTATGGGGTTTTGGGGTTTTGAATAGCAAGAGCTAAAGAGACAAAAGCTCTTCTCTAAAGTTTTTAGAAATAACCTCCACACAGAGGTAGAACCCGAGGTCTAGCTCAAGCCAATACCCATTCCTAGTCAAAAGATACGTGGCCTCAAACGAACCTTTTAGTACTTAAAACAGTAATGGGTTAATATCGATCATAATTTTTTTTAATTAAAATAATGTTTAAACTTAATAGAATTATAATTTACTAAATTTAAAAAATGGGTTTATATTTACATCAATATAAGACTATTCTCTTCCTGCAAGACCACTACTTGATGTAAAACTTAAACAAAATAAAATAAGTTATACTAAAAATTCTATCCTAAATACATTTAAATGACATTTTATATCAATATCACATAATGAATCCATTAATAGACTACCCTTTAAAAATATATAATTTATTATTTGTTGTTGATAAATTTAGTATGTTTACAGAACTAAATTAGAATTATTAAATTTATCTAACAAATCTAAAAAACAATTTTAATTTTAGGATCTTTACAGTAAGACATATGATTTAGGGAATTGAAATAAATAAAAAATGAAAAGTGCTTAAATAAAACTAACTCTTTTCTTTAAAAAATGTCCAAATAAATTCCCTTATTTTAATAGTTTTTCACTATCTAAAATATAATTAATTTATTTGTATATAAATCAGAGCAGTTATATAATTTTACATTTTTAGCTTTCACGATTCTTTTCTTTTTTATCAATACTACTGCTCAGGCCTAAAACATAATACTACTCTAAGTAAAAGTCTACCCTTAATTCAGATAGAACTTCTGCTAGAAATTAACTAGATAAACAAAAATTGTATAACACCTACAATTCTACCTCAATACACAGAAACCCCATTACTAAAATCCAATTTGAGAATTCAAACTTAATAACACTTGGATGAGGGATTTTTCAATACTTCTCTAACTTGAACCCATACAGTTGAATATAATCCCACTATTGTTGATACAATAATGATTGATATAACTACATGTCATGAATACCAATAAAAATTTGGAAAGAAAAGGAAAAAAGGGAAATATGAAGAAAATTACCAACTACCATATGATTAGTATCAAATAGGCAGAGTTCATAGACTTGACAACCCCCCTATCTTGTAACTATACCGAACTAATTCTGATCAATTATCGACTATTTATCAGACATATCGGTCTGATTTGTCACTAACAAAACAATACCGTGACACTATTTAATAGTAAAACATTAATTAATACAGAGAAGAATACTATGGTATTATCCATAGAATTCAAGACTCTCAAACATATACCAGAACTCAGAGACACATCATAAGCACTGTAATTTTAACATAAGCTAAAGACATCTGGAATACACTCTTTAGATTCAAATATATCTTAAGAAACAATCTAAAAATACTTCCCCTCAAAAGAATTATTGAATAGAAAAATCTTGGGGTTTTCTTAATTCTTAAATAGTTTTAACTAGATATAAAGTTAACTAACTTTATATCTAGTTAATAGGACTAAGAAGGAAATATCCAACTTATTACTCAACTTTGCAAACAGAGGAAGTGTAAGACCTCAATTGATAAGCCCATGAAACTAAAGATGAGAAAACAGATGGATCATAAGCATCATAAAAAGAAGAAGAACATTCCATAGGAATAGATTGGTTAGTAGAAGAAAACAAAATAATGAAAGAATTGGGCAATTTTCCCTTAAACTATTAAGATCGGGGGCCCCAGAGACTCCATCTGATTAATAATTAGCATTATTACAAATAAAATAAAATTTTTGAATAATTATAATTTATTATTGAGTTTCATAAGGTAGGTTTTATTAAAATGTTTAACTTTTATGTTCTATATGATACTTAATTAATATAATGTGATTGATTCAATATTAATCCCTTAGTTTCATATATTTATAGTTAAATATAATAATTATTATAGTGATTACTATCACTATAAATGTCTAGCTGATTACTAAAATTGAAAACCTAAATGCTATGCTAGATGACAAAAAAAACTATTTAAAAATGGGGGAGAAATATAAAAGAGAAAGATCAGGTTTCAGCAGTTGCCATGAAGACCGGCCCATTCAAGGGAGATGCCTTCAAGGATACCCCTGATTATGCCGAGCAAAGGCTGAATCGGGATCCAAAGAAGCGAGTAGGGATGTGAAACTGAATGACAAAGGACAAGACCTTTTGACTCCTTAAGAGGCACATGGGTCCAACCGAACATAGCAGCTTACTCAGTTGGGAAAATTATATAGACTCAGAAGACATACATACAAAGCAACAGACACTACCACAAGTATAAATCAAATAAACTAATAATATACGCTCATGATAATATTAGCACCATTAATAAAAATATATGTTTATTACTAGAAATCTTTATTTATGGTTTATAATCTTTCCTCAAGTTATTCACTACAACTAAAGTAAAATATAAAAGAGTAAGCTTTATGAATTAAAACAATAATAATTAAACGTTTTGCTTAAATAAACCATCAATTATCCACTAATTGTAAATTTACATATCTTTATAATTTATCAGTTCCCTAAATCAAACATCTATTTTAAATTTTAAGTTTGTTAATAATCAAATTAATTTATATAAGCATTCAAATGATAATAAGTTATACATATTTAATAATTAAATTATAAGATGTTACTAAATTTATTTCTTAAACTTATAAAATCTACTAAATTCACATTTCTTCCTTGAGGTATCATCTTGTTTATGACACAAAAGAAGCAATTGAGTCTTGTTTGCCATCTCTCCAGATTTATAAGTCCTTTAAAGGAGCTGTCTTAAATATCCTGTTTAGTAAGTTCAATGATTACACTGTTCTCAATTATCATTTTTTTTTTCTTCTTAAACCATGATTGCAGTTAGACTGATTTACAGCTTATTTGAGTAGATCACTTTGGTTCTGTTCTTAAAAGTGAGTCTCTTCAGATTTGACTAGCGTGTCTTTCAAAATGCTCTTTCTTTCTTAGTTATAATTTCATCTTAAGAGATGTTATTTTCTTGTTTAGTTTCAAATTAACGAAGCTTTTGTAGTACTAAGAAAAAACTATTGGAGTGGTTGTAGCCATCTGCGGCTAGTTTCTTATCAGTTAATTAATTTAGCTCGTGTTTTTCTAGTAGACTATCAAGCAGGCACAGCTATATTAAATCTGGTTAAGTCATAGATAATATCATGCATGATTAGATTTTAGAGTCCCCCAATATTTTCTATGTTAAAATTATTAAAAAATCTGACTTTAGTAATAATTTTATCTATTGCCTAAGACTTTATTAATTATTTAAATTGTAAGACAAGTAATTGCTCTTAGATTAATAAAGACAGTGAAAGTGAACAAATAATAGGTCTTTTTTTTATATTATTTATTAAGAAAGCATGATATTAAAGGTTTTTCTATCGTAAAAAATAATTCATCAATAATGTGATAAAAAATCTAGACTAAAACATAATTATAATATTTAGGACAGCTAAATGAACAATTTAAGACAAAATTGTGAATAAATGTTTCAAATGATGTCAACTTGATTTGAATTAGGTTAAATAAATGATTGAGACAATTGCTAATGAAAAATTATTAAAATATATTTATGTTAAAGAAGCAATTTAATATAATCCTTTAAACAATATTTATAGCCCAATCATCAAATTTTATAATTATCCTCCACGATTTATACAATTGGTAAGGTTAAAGTTTTGATTCGAGGCAAAGTATAATAATCTTAAGTCTTTAAGATAAAGTATCTAAATAACTCATGTTAAATTTGGAGAATCACTTAAACTTTATAGATCATAATTATTTAAATAATAAGTTTTACATTTCATAAATGAAGTAAAACATTTTATGGTTTCTAATGTATGTTTTTTATGTTTTTATTCATTTCTTTTAAAAAATTATATAAATTTTAATAACGAAACTCAAATAATAATTCCTAAAATAAAATAAATTTCAAGATCATTAATAAAAAACTTAAACAATATTTTTGCATTCGAATTGTTAATTTATGTTTAAATTATCTTTTTCAGAATTACCTTTTAATTATCATAGAAATCTTAATAAAAGTCTTCATATTATCTGGGTATTCTCAGTAGTTTATAATTAACATTTTTGTCCTACTTATATCTTAAATTATTTAGAACTGATTTTGCTTCTCTTATCATTTAAAAATCAACATTTTTGTCAATTTGATATTCAAATAAGAATGAGTTTATGTTTTTCTTCCTTCTCATTTATATGCACCATTATTTATTTAAAGAGCTAAATTTGGATATAAAATTCAAATGACCTTATTTTTAACATTGCAATATGTGGTTTATTTTGATAAAAAGTTATATTTTGATAGAGTGAAGTAATATTATCTACTCAATCATCTTTAATTATTTTAATCATCTATAAATACTATTGATGAAAATATTATTGAGATATTTTGATCAAAAATTTTATAAATTTACTCTTCAAACAATTTTATATTAAAATATTCTTGAAAAAAACATCTAAAAAATTTTCAAATTAACTTATTAATTTATGATCATATCATTAATAATATGGTAGTAATAAAAATACTAAAATTCTAAGAAAAAGCACTTTTGAAATCTGAGAATTAAACCCCAACCTCAAATGGAAATTAAGTGACTAATTCTACAGTTACTGCTTTAATTTACTTTAATTTTATATAGAATTAAAGCAAAAAAATAAAAGCAATAAGAATAAAGGCACTATTTATAATTATTCGTCAATTTCATTCTCAAAAACAAGGAGTTCTCTGTAAAGTTTGCCAATATTGGCTTAGTAGTCAACTCGAAAAACTAAAATTTTAGAGCAGCTTAGAAATATTATTTTCAAAGAGAAGACAGTCACATGGTCAACAGAAGCTGAACTTTTGATTTTGTTAAAGTGAGAGCTTTGACTCATAAACATGACAATTATTACACTTTACTTTTATGCATGGTCTAAAAAAGTTAAATTACAGTCAATTACTGTAAGTAACTCTATCTGCAACTATCTATAGGCAATTATGACGTAATGAGAATGCCAAGACATCAATGGCAATATCTTAATAAAAACCTTAAGAATTATTAATTTTTGTTGGTGAGTTTTTTTCCTCATCGTGATTTAGAAGTACATTATTATTATATGTTAAAGCAGGAACTTAAAGTTTTTTAAAAATAATAACTGCTTAAATAATTTTACCAATGATAATTTTGATAAATCGTTGATTACTTTTATAGTAAAAAGCAAAATAAAATTTGCTTAATTAAATTATTTGAAATCTTTTAAATAAACTTTGATATTATATACAATAAAAATATATAAAAATTGAACTTTATTTGCTATTTGCTCAGTGACTGCATTTTTAAATCTTAAGTTGAGAATTACAATAAATCACTGATTATTAATAAATATTTCTGCAATAATTATTTATTTTCATCTTCTGAGACGTCGCACTTGATATAAATTACTTGTTTTTGAGAAAATTCTTTTTCTGTTTATTTAAATGACGGGTTACAAATAATTTGGCTATTTTAATGTATTATTATAAAGTAAGTTATTTATTAGAGATCATTAATATTCTTATCTAAAAGTGTAATAGATCAAGCATTAGATGAACAGTTTATAAGTAAAACTTATTTTGTCATATTATATTTTTTAATATTTAGAAAGTAACTTAACCATAAGTAAATGGGAACTCTAAAGGAGTAGGTCCATTAAGGAGAATTTTACCATTTTTATTTTAGATAATGAATTATTGCTAATATAGTCATTAAATACATCAATTAATGAGAACCCCTCTAGAAGTAAAAGATTTTTATTGATAATTTTCTAATCGTAGTAATCCGATATATGTTCAAACTCAAAGATAAACTCATTTAAATTGGTAGTCATACTCAGTTTATAAAGATTATTTATGGAAAATATCTGATTATCATGAGGAGTTTCTCTAGAATTACTATTCTTTTGGATTCATGATTGCTAATAACTCCAAAGATTAAAACCTAAGGAGCTGATGAAAATTAAGATTATGCCAGGAAGTCCTACATTTAAATGTGATAGAAGATTATGTTTAAATGAGCTAGTTGGAAATTATTTTTTGGTAATTCTTTTTCTTTTTTCTAGTTGAGTATTGCTATGTTTTAAGCTTATGGAAATATGTAAGTCTTCTCTGTTCATCTCAAAGTTTTTGAATTAATCGAACTTGAATGATAGGCTTTCTGAAATTTATGAGTCTTAAGATATTAATGTCATATTATGTGATTTCTAGAACCAATTGTTTGTTATATTTTAATTAAATAATGATGTTTTAAAATTAATTGAACTATGACAACTAACAGCTAATCAAATGTTTCTTTTGTTAAATTAATTTGTTAATTTAAATGATAATTGAATTTTTATATACAAATATAATATTTATTAATTAAGATTTTAAATTAAAGCAGAGAGAAACAAATTTATAATTTTATTATATATTTTTAAAGACAGAAAATTTCAAAAGAAATTCCAAAAACAAAATCTTAATATAAATGCAAGAGAAAAAGATAAAGAGATGGATTGAATTATGAAAGAGTAAGATATTAAAGTACAATTTAGGTATTTGATGGCCTTAGTTAAACTATATTTTAAAAGCATTTCAAAATTAAGTTTAAATTATATTAAAATCTAAAATGAAATCTTAGAAATAAAAATTATCGAGGTGAATCAATAAATATCAGTAAAATAATGAAGAGAATTATTGATAATCCCTCACTTTGTTTAAAGATTATGATGGAAAGAATACCGCCGCAGTTGATTTAAATTATCGCCTAAATTTTAGTATAAAATTTTTAAAGCAATCTCAAAATTTTCTTGTAATTTCTATTTTTATTAAATGATAATTCTAAATAGTAATGAAGAAAGCATTAAAACATTATATAAATATATTTATCAATCTGTAGCATAAAATTAAAGATTTTTCAATTGCAACTTAAATTAAAAATCTGGTTTATTATGGCTTATAGAATTGCAAGATATTTTATATAATAGATTACTATTTGGTACTTTCATCCTTCAGGCAGTGCTTTGATATAACTTCTTTCTGTCTTGTTATTATCTAATTAATTTCAGCTTATAAATTGATACTTGAAATAGATTTCTCTTTCAATTTTTGAATAAACTTAGAGGGTGTTAATTATAATTTTATTCTTTAAATATAAAATACAAATTTAGTGATTATCTTTTATAAATTTGAATTTTAAAATCGATTTTAGCTTTTTTATAATAAGTATAAGCTAAGCTACTCTAATTTAATTGCAGAGCTCAAATGCCCAAATGAAACTCATTTAAGTTACTGTTCAATCTACCAGAGTTGCCACTTTTATCTCCTGGGTTATTTGCCTTACTTACAAGTTACTTTTAGCTTTTGAGGCTGTGTCAACTCAAAGTAAATGATTTTATATATTTATTTTTTTCTTATATTAGCAAGCATGTTCAACATAATATTATTTAAGGCAATGATCAACTAAATTTTAAGATATCAGTGATAAATTTTAAATCAAGTCATAGGAATTATAAAGTTTGGTGTCATTTAATATTTTGAGATAGGTAGTGAGACAGATTCAACAATTATGCTAGTTATTTGCAGAAAAATTCATTATCTATATTTTAGAATGTTTTTTGGGATTGTTATATCTAATTCAATGTATTGTTGAAAAAATATCTTTTTAATTAAATTAAAATTGAAAAATACTTGATAACATTAATAAATATAATCTAAAGTCCACATGTTAAGAATCAAATCAAGGCTCACTCATAGCAGTTCAATTTTTATGCTGTTAAATAAAACCCTGATTTTTCACAAATTTATCATATATTTGAAATTATTTACTAAAAAAATATTGGCTATTATTCATCATAATTTATTGATATCTTATCATTTTGATCTTTTGATATTTAATGAATTAAGTAGGTATTAAAAGAAAATTCAATTAAATATAGAAACATTTAATAAGAAATCTAATTATAAATGAATAATAATCTCATCTTTCAGATTAAAATTGTATTTTAATTCTGAAATTATAATAATTGAAAACTCATATACAATATTAAAGGCCTTACAAGTTAATGAGTATTAAATGATTTACCTTTATGTTGGTAAACAAGCAGTAACTTACTTTAGTTATGAATCTGTTTCTTTCATCATTGTATTCTATTTATTGATATTTAAGAAAAAAATTTAGCATATTTCGTATCGGACTGAATGGTCCTGCATTATTATAATTTTCTTTTTCATTAAACATAATTTAATTAGACTTTTATTAAATTTGAGATATCTTTTTATCATTTAAAATGTAAATATACATGTAATTGTTTACTTTTATTGCTAAAATACAAAACATTAGGAATTTATAATTTTTTAAAAATCAATAAACTGTCATAATAATAAGTTTGTAAATTAAATTATATTAAAGAGAGTAAACATGAGATAAATATCTACTTTTTGTAGATTAGCTATGAATGTTTGTCGGAAAAACTATTTTTTATAAATAAGTTATTATTTTAATTATTTTATAATTCTCCAACTTAATTGTGTTTTCGCGGAGAGACTTGACTGTCTTTTATAATATTGCTAAGTTAAAGCATCTATTTTATAGATATTTTAAGATAAATGGACAGTAATATTTTCAAGCGCTGAGTAATCTCCCTAATTTTATAAATTAAGCTATTAAATTATTTCGAGGAGTTTGAATTACTGAAATTAGTGGTTAATAGAAATTAAAAAAATATTATATAAAAATACTGACTTGCTCTTACTATAATTTAGATCTCAAACTGGCCCTAGGAGTTTAAATACATTTATGACATTTTATGGTATATATAAATAGATTTAATTTAGTATATTCTAATTCATTTACGTTTTTTTATTAATTTAAACTACTCTTTAAATTTCATAAATTCATGATTAATGTAAACAGTAAACAAATTCCTTTTAGCTTTAGCTTCAATTCAAATTAGCTATTTGCTCCAGAGAATAATTATTATAAAAAGTTTTGAAATAAAATTATTAATAAGTACCATTTGTTATTTGGGATGCTGAAATGGTATCATGAGCTATAGAACAAAAATGAAACCATATTAAGAAATTATATTTATTATTTCCAAACTTATTATTTGATAAATACTATTATTTCTGCCATTAATAGTTCAATCTTACCTCAAATTCTAATCAATCATTTCATCTAAAGATTTGGTGAGGCTTTATAGAGAAATATACAAATTCAAATAAAAATTGATAGATAAGTTCACAGTAGGCAATAAGGATAATTAGTAATACTAAATATTTATTTATTCTTCTAATGAGAGAGTAATTCATACATCTCAGATTTAAATTTTAATTATATATTTAATCTTAAATTTATTATTAAAGTTTAGAGTTAATTACTATTATCTACAAATCATTTGAACAGAAATTAAATATAAAAAATAGTAAGTAATCATCATAATTATTAAATCTCTATTGAGAATGTTATATTGTAATATACTTGATATTACCTCGAAGTTAATGTGGTCATTGTAAATGGTAAAATATGATAAAGTACATCGCACTTTCTAAAAGATAATGTGGTAAGAACGGCAGTTCTAAATAGATCTATCCTGGGTTTTTTAAAAGATAAGCTAGCATAACTGAAATAAAAACCTTTTCTGTAGATTTTTTGAGATGTTAGCAAAGTTGCTCTGAATTTTCTCTTCGAAGCATTATTATAGATTGAAGGTCATAGTAAGACAGTATACAATAACAAATCTTTTTGCTTTTTTGCCTTGAATATTTGATCAAATACTTGTAAAGACAGCAGGATTCTATTCTAATGTTTTTATTAGAATATAGGATATCGCTTCTGCAGAGTTTTTCCTTATATTTTTCATGAGCTTACTCTGAACATCGTGGCACAGCCTTATATTCCCAATTCATTGAAGTTATTAAAGAGGCTTTTCTTAAATGACTAGTAAATATTTATTGTTTGAGATTTCAACTTCTAGCAGACTTGAGCTATTCTAAAAGTCATTACTTTTAAATGGAGATTAAAAATAAGATTTCGAAGAAATTTCAGTGCTATTAATTTAATATTTCGTATATTTGAATATTTATAAAACCCCAATGCTGTTATTTACAATTTTTAGTAGACGTATAAAATTAATCAAAATACAAATACTCTTAACTTAATATCATTTATTTCACTTCACAAATTTCTCAATCTCTCTCTCAAAGTTTTTAGTTGATCTTGCCTCTCCTGGTCCAGGTCCTTGATTTCTTCGCATTCTCCATCCTTTGGTCTGAATTTTAATGCTTCCTTCATCAACGAATCCACGGTGTCCTTGGTGAGGGCGGGCTTGAATTTCTGCAGGAACTGAGGGGGGAGGTGGGGGGAGCTCTGCATCAGCATGGCCAGGTCCTTCTTAAATCTCTTCATGACGCTATCTCTTCTCTGCCTTTCCTTGCTTATTGACAGGGGTCTCTTGTCTCTTTCAGCAGCTCGGTTCATGATGTTGTCTACAGTCTCATTATTCTTGATTGGGTCTTAGTTAGTGGGAGGCAATCAGAATATCAAGCTCAGGAAAACTTCACATTGGGATTTTTCAAATTGTGGAATTTTACAGTGAGCTTGTTGCAGGCGAATTCGAATCATTTCAGCAATCAACATTAGTCGTATCGTACCTCGATCGAGAGAGCACAGCCCGAGCTAGCGAGTTACAAATAACTGGACAGGCAGCTGTTTACCAGACAAAGATTATTAAGGGTATACTTTTGCTGATGATGCCAGGTTGTTGGAATATTCAAAATCACTCGACCCTAGGAGTCCTCATAAGTCGGCTCCATGCAGTGAGGGCCCTAATGTATGCGACCTTAAGCCAACGCATGTAGAGTGCTGCCCCCAAACAGGCCAGTTTGACTGTCATAGGCTAGGGTGCCAAGAATCCTGATTTAGAAGGGTTTATGCTGGTACACTTTAGCACTAGAGTAGTATGAATTTCACTAAGGCGGAACCACTAGAGTTTAGTGCTTTGGCATAAGAGTTTAGTGCCTTTGGCTACTCATGAGTATTCAGGATGCCAACTTGCTTGGCGGCTCTGAGCCAAAGTTATCTGGACAGCAGGCGTTCTTGAGATAATTGCTGGGACTTGCCATCAGATCGCTTATCTTAGGTAATAGGTTACGTTGTGCTCCTTCCCTACATATGGTGTTAGCAACTAAGGCTCGAATCTTACCTTAATAGAGGTGCTGAGACATCCGAGGTGGGATCCAAGATATTTCCCATGGTTTGGTAATGTGTCGAATCATCGTGAGACCCTCCAATATGGCGCCCTCCATCTTCCTTCTCAAAACTACAATCCCCATTCAAGGTCTCGTCCACTAATGTCGAATAAGAGAGCGTGGAGCGCGAGCCAAGAATACTGCTAACCACTCGTCATAGTGCTCCCCGGCTTCTATTCGCTGTCTATATGTTGCTCAAGAGATTGTCAAGGCGCTGTTGGAAAGATGTCTTGGTGAGCAGGGGGTCGTCGAACTCAAGATTATCGAGCAGTAGATCCTCTGATGGGTCCTCCAGCAACTATGGGTCGTCTTGCTGGCTCAGCGGGGCGTTAGAATCAAGGAGCAGTAGGTTCATCTGTTGGATTTGTGACTTTCTTAAGGATTCTTAAGTATAATTATAGAGGGGCAGCAGTTTATAATAATTAAATATCCAATCTCGTCATTTTGGTAGCTTTAGTAGAATAGCCTCTACTACTACTACTACTACTACTACTACTACTACTACTACTACTACTACTACTACTACTACTACTACTACTACTACTACTACTACTACTACTACTACTACTCAGACCCTCTAATAAATTACTAAAGCAACCAAATTCAATTATTATAATATTTCACTCTTGATTAATTTAATACGTCACCCAAATCTTGTAAATAACAGCATTGGGATTTTATAAGAACAAAAATAGGGGAGCCTTCACCTGCCTACACTCTTCTTGCCCCTAATATTCAATTCTAATTAAATCTGAAATGCAATATTATCGTACATCTGAATCTTCTCTTGCTAGTTTGTGACGTTAAATATTTATCACAATCTGTCTTTCATGAGCAAGCCATAAAAGGAACCATTAAAATCTCATGAAATAGTGATATTTCTGAAGCTTTATAATATCAATTGAGTTCTTTCTATTTTATGAACGAAAAACTTTCAATAGATGGGAGTAGTAGGTTTTAAAAATTATCTATTGTTATTGATTATAAATTTGTGCCATATCTTAATTCAATTTTTGTTAATTAGATTTGATATTGCTAGATTTGCAAAGGCAGGGTTTCATGAAAAGAATATGAAACTAAGGCTTAAAACTGTATTGAAAGATATATAGATCATTATAAATTTGAAATTGCCTATGTTGTTGAATTTTTTACTGAATGAGATCTAAATCCAATTGGATCAAATTAAATCCTAAAAGCAGCCTTTAGGTTTAAATATTTGATCATCTAATAATGATTGTTATTTTATGAGTTTACTGATTTCTTATGTAGTTTATCTATATTCCAAAACCTCTTAAATAGATACTTTAGTGATTTGATTGATAGGAATTAGGCCATTTTGCAAAATTAAAAATAGAAATTAGCGACTTTAGACTCCATCTATAGTGAGAAGTACCTAGACTTATTGCTTAAGCTTTGGCATGGTGCTAGGATTAACATAGACCAACTCAAACCAGTGCTAAATTATTGTACGATTGCATGTTGTGAATGAGTGCTTCAACTGTTAGGTATCACTGTTTGATAGCTGTTTAGCATTAAAACTCTGTTCTTGATAACACCTGCAAGAAGATAACTACCTCTGCGACTCTAAGACTTTATAATATTTGGTATACTTCCCACTTAGCTAGCAAGCTGTATTGTTTGATCACAAGTTTTCCGACATGGCATTTTTCCATAGACTATTTCTAATATTTTTTAAGGTGAAATGGTATTACTTTCAAGACCGTCAACAGAAGAAAGAGAGTGATTGACTTTACTGTGCCATTTTATCGTAATATTTTAAACTATTTTTATTATTAAATGCAGAGGCCTATTGATAAGAACATCAAGTTATACACTCTGGTGAAGCAGTGTTTACATTCAATACCTTTATTAATTAGTCTTGGTACAAGAAGCATGATAATATAGTAGTCTATGATTTATATGTAAAGGTTGTCACTCATGCAATTTTAGCTGGTATTATTGAAGACTCAGGCTTAGAAACTTATGTTATTCATCCTCGTTCTATAAAGTGAGAGCAGTATATTGAGTTATTACATAAGCTAAGAGATAAGTACAGTGATCAAGAGTTCATCCTGTTTGTTGATAACCTATCAGCTCATAAGACCAAGGATCGAAGAAAGCTTATGAGGAGTTAAAGATAACTCCTGTATATAAAGTTCCTTATAGCCCACAGTTTAATGGAATCTAATTCTATTGGAGTTTAATTAAGACTCACTACAAGAAACTGCTACTGTATCATCTAAAGCATAATCTACAAATCGATACAGTAGATTTAATGTAAAGTAGTTACAAGAGAGTAAGTAAAGATAAGCCTACGATATTTACAAAAGAAAGAGAGAATGAATGTTTATTAATAAGTCTTATCCTTAAATCCATAAATTAGTTCACATATAAAACGAACTTTTAAATGGATTCACATACTCCTTATTTTCTTCCTCTGGTTCTTAACTAGGACCCAGTTTCTTATCTTTGTATCAGTTCAAGTATAAATGTTCATTTCTCCAAGCTTTAAAACCTCATTATAAGGTCTCTTACTCACTTAATGTTTAAGACTTTTCTCTCTATGAATTTATGCATTTTCTTTCATTAGAAATATACATATTTTAGGTTTCCCTACAAAATTATGAATCAAAACTTATTATAGAGATAAGGATGCATCATAAGATTGCAAGCCAGATAATACCCCAAGAGTTATTTTTTTAAATAAAGAGATTAATAAAGAGTCATTAATAAATAATATTTATAATCCAATCACAATTAAAAATGGGTTTCCATCTCCTTGACTAAAACTATAACTTTTTTTTTAATTTTAAAAATTATTTGTAGAATAACTATTGCTTATTTTTGCATTATCAAGTCTAATTATTTTTTTTCCTCTCAATCTTATGAATCAAAATTGTGTTTCATCTTTAGCTTGTTGAATTGTATTTTAATAAATCTTTTCCTTATATTAGTTCCAAAAATATTAAGAATTCTCTTGTTCTTGTTAGTTTTTCATATAAGAGAAATTCTTTCATGAGTAAAGCTTTTACTATAATGTTCTAATGAAATTATTAACTTTGCACTTTTTAATGATTAAAGCTATATGAAGTTAATTTAAAAGATATTTAAAGATTAAAACATATAATAAAAGAGAAGAAAACAAACTATGTTTAGATAGTTTTATATGTGATTTTAAGAGAGAAACCCCGGGAGTTTAATTCACAATGATATTGACGTTTTTAATTTTTATATAAAAGATAGAATTATGAAATAATTAAAATTTTTAATCAACTATTTATAGTCATTAATTTACCAAAAAATTTGATCAAGGGGTTTTATCACTTATTAGTATGCCTTGATTCTTTTAATCTTCTGGAGAAATGGAATAGCTTTCCTTATGAGCTTCTTCTATAATTTTCTCTCAAAGTACCTAGAACAATATAGAGGAAGCTCCTCTCTCGAAGCTTCTTAAGAGTTGTATCATTGTGGGAAGGTAAACTACCAACTCTTCATCTTTTATTGCATCCTCGTAGAAATTAGTGACTGAACTCTTTAGGTATTCAATCAGTGTATTTTTTTATATTTTTGAAAGCTTTCTTCTACTCGCATAGTATTGCTTTTAAGAATGAAATCTTGGTACCTTCCATAGCTGGAAGAAATAGACTAACTAGAGAACTCATTTGAGTATACATTCAATATTTACCATGTTGAGTGAGGTATCTATAGAGATCTTCCTTACATCTCAATCTTGAATCATTTCTTTGACCTCTATCATTTTCATTGCATTACTCAATGATTCCTTCTTTGTTCATCTTACTATTCATGAATTTCAAGTTTAATTTATAGACATCTATATCCTATCGTTTAAAATCTTACTATTAAAAATGAGTATCTTATAGGAGGTCAACCAAGTAAAGATAATAGGAAAAAATTTACAAAGCAGTAAAAAACTTCAGAGTCGGCTCCATTTTTATCAATTTAATTCCATTAAATTACCACTAAAATTTTATTAATTTGATTAATACTGGCACTAAATACTTTATAATTTAATTGGTATAAATTTAATAGTACCAAAATTTTATTAGTACCTACTTTTAAACTAATGAGGTTTTAATGAAAAATTTCTAAACTATTTCGAAAGTTAATTGGTACTTGTACCAACCTAGACTTTATGTGAGTTGGTACAAAAATTAAAATTATCAAGTGTAAAATTAGAAAATTTATAGTTATAAACTGATTATAAATATGAAGTCTAAGAGCTAAAATAAAAGTATTATTGCTGGAATAGCAATTCCAACATAGTGTTGTAATAGTTAAAAAGAAGTTATGAGCTTTATAAAGAGATTTAAATTTGAATTTAAACATAGTTGTCACTTCATCTATGAATTTCATCATATATTTATATTTTTAAGGAAGAGAGAAATGGTAAGGATATGTGTATAAACCAAATGCCTGAATATTCTTTGTTCTATAGTTCTATTTGCAGTTGAGGTGTATTCTAAACTATATTTTTTACAAGTCTACTCTTATCTGAATATTTGAATTTGTTAATTTAAAATAAAAATAAGATTGAGAAATATAATAATTAATCAACATTGAGGCACTATGGATCCATAAATGTTTATTTGTTAAATATATTTGAGTTTAGTCCTTTACTAATGAAGAAATTCGTTTACTCTATGAAATGTTGCTTTATTAGTTGATGGTATTTACAAGTTTTATTTAAACCAGTTGTTATGGAATACTCAGATATATTTGTCTGTCTATTAATATAGTTACTAACTTTGCTTGATAGGCTAGAGATTTAATTCTCTTCAATTTGATTAAAGTAAACTCCAGAATATTAAAAAGGGATTATAAATTTATTAAATTTGCTTATTCAAATGATAAGATAAAAATTTGGAGATACACCAATTTTTTATAAGCTTAGGTTTGCCATTAATAATATCTATTCTCTATGAGATATTTACTCCATAATATTGAGTGCTAGAACACTTATTTTAAAGTTCCCTTTCTTGATATTCAGAAAGATGAATATTTTATTTGCATCTATCTTCCATCAGCAAATGAAACATTTTTTTGGTAAATTATGGAAATTTATGAGATATTTTACTTTAAATATTTTCATTTAAAAAATCAGGCTAAAATTTTATCTTTCAAAGGCATTTGTTTAATGATAGTGTGAGTTGCAGCAATTTTTCCATGCAGTTGTATTTTTTTTCTTGCAATGGATTCATCTTACATGTCAATATTTTGTGATGTCTGAGTAGTTTAATTTTGGTATTATGATTAAGCTTGTTATGTGTTTTGGCATTAAAACAACTATTATTGTACTATTCAGATAATTTAAATTCTACGAGGACTTTAATTAATTATGATGATTATTTCTGTTAGTAATTCCTTTTTCATATTTACTTTTTTGTATGATGAACTGAATTTAGCACCATTTATGTGCCATTTAAAAAGACCAATGTTGTATTCTTCTTGTTATTGTAAGTGAGAGCAATTGAAATGGCTGTTGATACTGTCTTTACAACAATAATTAAAGCTCTATATAAATAATAAGAGAATAGATTTGTTTATTGTAAACGTAGGTAAAGGGGTTGTATCTCTTTGCAAGAATCTTTTTAGTCTTTTTTGTATTTTAACCTACTAAACAAGAAATTATTTCTTGCTACATTGCTTTGAGAAATTATCATGTAGAAGAAGTTTCACAGAATTATTAAAATAAAATCTATATTTATTAATAGTTAAGGAAATGAATCTATAGTAGCTCTCTATTTATCAGTTTTTGGTATACTATTTCAATCTAAATAATAATAATAATACAAGACGAATTTTATAAGATTATTTTTGTTATTAAATAAATCATTTAAAGTTGAAATATTTAAAACTTCTGAAAGTATTTATTTTCCTATTTAGTTCTAATTTAAAAATGTTCACCATCGAAAAGGCTTTTAAATTCACATCTATTCTAATCCCAATACCATTTTCAATGCTATTGGAATTGCTATATACTTGTTTGAACTACGGGTAGAGTTAGGGAATTGATTTTTAAAAGGAAAATTAAATTAAAAATGACATTAATTTCATTGAATAAAACTAATTACCGTTGATTCAATCAGTCTTCGATGCATATTCATTAAGGATAGCCTATTCAATCCAGTTTAAAGAAAAGCACTACTAACAATATATGTGCCTAATGCTTTGTCTGCAAAAGAATTTCTTAATATATTGTTAATTAGTAACTTGCGGATAAAATAACTTGAATAAACAATTTCTGTTGGATATTCTGATAACATTTTAATGATATTATCAGTACGCTTTTTATAAGATAATAATAGAAATTTGAGTTTAATAATTATTTTATTTCTTTAAGCTTTAGATTGAATTTTATGGACTTATATCCTAAATATACACCACTTTCAATCTAGTCTTCTTTCTGATTATTATAGGAGTTGAAGGAATAACTTCTATCTCTTTTCCTACTGCCCACATCTGCTTTATATTATTTACTAAAAAATGAAAGTTAACCTCACAGTTAAAAGAGTAATCCATCTTTTAGATATCAATTAAATTAATTATATAAACAAATAAAATAAGTCAAGTGCATAATTATTATTTCAATAATACATTTATAATTATACAAAATACAAAGTTAATAGTGTGATTTAAACAATAACAATATTTTTAACTAACTTAAAGATAAGAAAATATATTAATTATATTCTTTGAGTTTTTATGATATTTTCAAATTTATTAGATCATTTAAATTACTATTATAATATTTTTTAGCTTTCATACTGAGTTTATGATTAAAGTTTGTATTAAGCTTTATTATATTAAGGATTCAAAAAATCACTAATCAACAATTATTAAATCTGTTTAGATTTTTATTTGAATCCTAAGTCTATATTTAGACTTCTTTAATCATTTATATAACATTTTTATATCCACAAATTTGTAATATAAAGGGTACTAAGAACAATATTCTTAAAACGCTATATAAAATTATAAATCTATATAGAGTTGTGGTTATTAGAGAGGATAAGTCAAAATAAATTTTTATTAGTTAATAAGGATAATCGAATTCCTTTGATGAAATGAAACATGTTCATGTTTGTTTTTAAGAATTGTGACATTTAATTTATATACTATAGTTTAAAATTTTTTTATAATTACTTAAACTAGTAATATGAATTTAAGATTGAATATAGGATTTATATACGTTACCTACTTTTAAAAGTAGGTAACCGACTCTAAAAATTATTATAAAACTTAAATATTTAAATTGGCATAAATTTTAATCAGAAAATGAAAGATGGAATAATTAAAATATCTAACTTTTAGCCTCAAAATCAGCATCTTCATCAGAAATTAACTTTACAAGCTTTCAGTTAGATAGCCTTTGGATTAAAGGCAATTTTCTTATATAATTATGACTCTTTGAAGTTCATTAAATGTAATTTTTTAGAAAATTAACTTAAATTAGTAAGAGGTGAGTATATGTTATCCTTAGTGGATGGGAGTTTTTATCAATTTTTGTATTAAGTAATCCATATGTTAATAGAACAGATCTTTCCGTTTTTTAGAAATTCTTTTCGTCCGAAATTAGCTTTTCAAAATTATGTACCATTACGAAACGTATAGAATATAGTCCTTAAGATCATAGTTCTGTTAGCCTATATTCACTAAAGTAATAAAATTTCAAGTAATTATACTCTTAAAAAAATCCTTGTTTGTTATCTAGGTTCAAGTGTGGTTGATTTCTTCATTGATCTTACTTTTAGCGGTTTAATATTTTTAGTTTTACAACCAAGTTCTCTAACATTGAGCTTCCTAAAGCTGAAAATACGTGGTATAGAATACTAATTCTCTGAATTAAAAAAGTTGAGAGATTGATATTATGAAAATCACAATCTCTAGCAGATAATAAAGAGACTAGATTATCATACTCTGTTCTAGCTAGCTTTAATTTAAGTATAACTATTATCTAATTATATTGGTATAGAATTTAGTGTTCATCTTGAATATATTGTTAAATTTCTTAGTATACATATTTCATAAATCATTATAAGTTGGTTGTATCTGTTGAAACAACATGAACTATCATCAACCTACTGATGATGTAAATAGGGGATTCTAAGCGTAAATTATAACAGTTCATGAATAAATTCAAATTTAATATATACAAAAATAAACTCATAAGTTTTCCAAGATCGAGAATTGTCAACCACATAGCCACTCTTTCCAAACCAGAAGAGAAATATTATGGAAATGGATAAAGTTTAGGTGCGAGAGGCTACGACAAACGAGAAGGAAACATAGATAACTCAGGTAAGGAATAAGAAGAAATTGGGGAAAAGAGACTTATTGGTATAATTAATGAGATAGAGCTTGAACTCAACTTAAATTATTAATCATAGGGTCTTGAGCCCTCAATGTGAGTTAAATTATTCTTATACTCTTTATTGATTTTACAGAATCATTATTAAATCAAACTTAAGCATACTTTCTAATCAATTTGTATAATTAATTAGAGTATCTATTCAGTTTTATAAGTCACTTATTAATTAGAGATCATGCAAATGCAAACAGATAGAATCATCAAATGTCCAAAATCAGATTAGTATTTGATTTCATTTAATAATGCTCTATTTATAATCTAATTATTTTTAAGAGAAATATTTAATAAGATTTTAATAAATACAAATTAAACGCATTATTTGTATTGTTCTTGAAAATAACTAGCTAGTCCACTAAAATATTTAAAATTACTTGAGAAAATTAATAATAATAAGGAACTTAAATACAAACATAATCTATGATGATTGCAAAAGGAAATTCGATTCCTCTTACTACTAAGAGATTTGAAGCAGATAGTATCGAAATAAACATAATTAATCATATTTGGCTAAATCATCACACAAAAATGATTTGACTCTTATTCATTGTATTCAAAAATATGGGCTTAGCTCCTCTGTTTAAATTTACAATCATTATTGTTAAGGCATAATACCATTATCGATCATTTAAATTCAAAAATAAAAGTTAGTAGTAATTTATAATTAACGTATTAAATAATTAAATTGTCATATTAAATTTAAGATGGATTATTCTACAAATTTGGAAAAAAGGAATCCACTCTTGATAACTAAGCTTTCTACTCAATATTTATCTGGTAAGTAACTAGTTTTTCATAATTAACAATATAAATATTTATTTGCAATAATTTTGAATTATAATAGCATGGTAATTTCTAAGAAATGTAACTCATTATAAATTTAGAATTATCAAATTGCGTTCATAAAAACAACTAGGAATTCGTACTTCAAATTTAAAACCTCTAGCATATATATCTAATAGATACATATAATTTTGAGTCATTTTCTGCTCTTCACAAAAAGTAGAATTGATTTCAAAAAACTAACAAATAATTTTAAAAAGAAATGCTAATTAGTCACAAAATAATTATAGATTATGAGCAACTAATATAAAGCTCTTCTATATTTATTTATTTATGTTTCGCATATAATTAAATTAACGAAGTGTAATACAATGCCGTTTATTTATTTTACACTAAAAATAATTTCCTATTGTTTTTTCAATTTTATCAATAATGAAATTAAATAAATAAAAGAAATTAAAATTATTAGAGATGTGTTTAAATATTTAATTTAAGATATAATAAAAAGACAATTTAAGCAATATAAGAAACTGTTCAATACATATTTATTGGTGATTATCAACTCCAATTAATTAGAATTTTTATGTAAAGGTTTTTCTTTAATATGAGCATAAATTAGTGCTATTAATTAATAAAAGTAATTAAGAGTCTGTTGCATTTTATCAATGAAATCAGCTGATGTGAAGATGATAATGCATTAGCAATTTAAATTTGTATAAGTTGCAGAAGATTTTAATTAAATGAGGAAATAACAAATCCTTCATTTCTTAGGTGTTTGTTATTTATTATTGTTTCATTTTCTAAATCTTTATTATACCTCCAACTTATGATAATTATAGGCAGACGAATGAAATATCACTGGATTCATCATAAAAAACATCAGTTAGTTTTGAATTCAAATACCCAGTTGACTGTAAATAAACAATATATTTGTTTATTCAGTATCTGCAGTCTCCCTAGTATTCAATTGGACATTTAGTAGCTCAAAAGCATTATTGCAAAAATATTCTTATATTATTTTATCTGCTTCGGATTTTCTATAAGTGAGAAACTTAGTAAATTACTAAATGCAAATACCTTTGCGGCTCATTATTATCAAGTTTATCAGACATCTCTTGCATCTGAGTCAAAGTCAAGGGATGAACTAGCTGAAGATGTGGCAAATCAAAACCCCAAAACCCTTTCAGTAGTTTGATTGAGTTTTTGATTGATAAAAGTAGACTATTAGTGCATACTTTATTAGGGTTTTAATAGGGTTTATGTAGGGGTTTAATGTTTAAATGTAATGTATCGTAGTGTGTATTAGAGGGGTTTTATTTTTACTATTCACTCAAACTATACCTTGGCATCATGTGCTAATTTTCTAAATTTGATATCTCCTATCCAGTTGATTATTTAGTCTATTGTTTGCTCTGCTCTGTGGTTTGGTCTTAAGATAATCTCCTCAGCCATATCTTTCATTTTACCTTTTATCTTATTCTAGTCTAGATATTGCTGTATTCTCTGCTTTGAATCTTTCTTTCTCTTACAGCTATAGTAATCATTTCTTTGCAGATCGCATTCAGCAATAATTGCTGCTAGAGCCCATACATCCCACTTAATATCACCATCTCTCCAGTCCTCCCTTTCTGGAAAGTATCCAGG
>ARYC01009677.1:0-11129 GCA_000711775.1 Oxytricha trifallax | reverse complement strand
TAAATATTCCGTTCTTTTTATATATGTTAGCTATCGATTAGGCAGATATGTAAAACTCAGGAAATTGGTGATGAAACATCACAGCCCTCTAGGCTAGAGAGAAATTAGCCCAGTATTCAAGAGTCTTATCATTTATGAGATAATCGATACGATGCTGCTAAAATTTTAGAGGTCTTTTAGGCTTAGAATTAAGCTGCTATCTCTTTAAATTCAATGCTAATAGACATTGAGACCTCACAGTTGCAGGAGATTTATGGAGTAGCCTTGCTATAGACGTATAATTCAGAACACGCTTGAGAAATTCACTATAATCATCACATCCATATCGCAACTTAAACAATAAATCTATATGCTCACTATCATAAACTGACCCCAAACCTCGCATATACTCACTTAAATTTCTAATATTTAAACCCTAAACCCCTACATAAATCCTATTAAAACCCTAATAAAGTATGCACTAATAGTCTACTTTTATCAATCAAAAACTCAATCAAGCTACTGAAAGGGTTTTGGGGTTTTGATTGGTGCTTATCCCGTTTCATTTTAATTGGTACCAATTTAATAGTCCCAAAACTTAATTAGTACGTAGTTTTAAACTAATAAGGTTTTAATGGAAAAGTTCCAAATTGTTTCAAAACCTAATTGGTACCAGTACAAACCCGAATTTTATCTTAGTTGGTACCAAAATTTAAAATATTAAGCATGAAATTAGAAAAATTATAGCTCTAAACTAATCATAAATATGATCTCTAATATTTTTAAATCAACTAAATTGTTGCAGTGCCAACTCCTTTACAGAGTTACTATAATCAGAGGGGTTATTACTAATTAATTATAGAAATTTAAATATGAATTTAAAGAAGAAGTCTAACTTAAATCGAAAAGCAGTTTGTCTTTGTAATGGATAATCATAGTTAAACTTGTGCACCACTAAAAGGCCAGAGGATATTCATGTTGAGAGTGAAGTTGAGCTAAGAGGACTTGAGTTTGAAGCAGAAGTCTTCAAAATTGAAGTTTAAAATAAGAAAGGCAGATTAGAGATGGGAGCTTAAACACAAAATTAATTGGTTGTTGAAGAAAAGGAACAGCAAGCAATAGAAAAAATATAACCTTTCGGGTATTGACGTCAGTTCGTCCCAGCTTCATCAGGACGTCCCAGGATCGTAAGGACGTTTCAGGCTCGTCAGGACATCCCAAGGTCCCAGATACGTCAGGGCATCCCAGGGTCGTCAAGTCGTCCCTGCCACGATCCGGACATCCCAACCCATGAATATTAAAATAATCAATACCCCAAAACACCTTAATAGTTTATACGTGTTTTTATTGATAAGAGTATTTTTGGGGATAAGGTTCTCTTTTTGATTAATTTCATCTTGATGTTAGATTCGATGTTATTTATTATTTTCAGGGTGGAGATTTTATCCTTTTATTTATCATCATTACATCTGGATAAATATTTTGTTGAAATCTATCATTTAAAAAAAATAAAGGTAATCGCATTTTTTTTACATATTTATATAATAATACTACTTAAATTTTATGAAAACTCCCTCTTATAATTCCTTGAGACTCTATTTTATCATTTTTTGAAATTCTTTTGTTCTAAAATACTTTTAGTATTATGGTAAATGATACCAATTAGGCTTTTAACTAAATTTAAACTTTTCCATTAAAACTTCAGTATATTAAAACCTAGATCTAATTAAGTTTTGGTTCTATTACATTGATGTAACAATTAAACTTAATATGATTTATCAACAGTACTAATTAAATAAAGACATATTTATTGCTAATATAATGGAATTAAATTGGTAAAAAATGGAAAAATATCTCTGAAATTTTTTCAGTTTTATAAAAATTTCTTCATTTCGTGAGAAGGTTGTCCTTATATAAGATGCTCATAATTAATAGGTGTCTAAGAATTCATAGAAATTTTAATACTAATTTTTGAGATTTAAATCCATTTTTAATACTTTTAGAATTAAGAGATTATATTATTATAATTATGAATCACCTAAAAACATCTCGTTTTAAGAATATTTTTTATTTAAATATTACTTAATTTACTTTTTTTATGTCTTTGGATAATAATATTTTAATTAAGAACGCAATCTTAAAGTAATTAAAGTATTGTTTGAATTTAATTTTAAAATAATTTAAGTTGAAATTTTGAAAAAATGATGTGCATAAATGCCAAATTTCTATATGATTAAATCATTAATTTCCATAAAAACAATCATTAAAAGTGATAATATACGAGAAAATGAATTTAAAAAAACTTCAATCAAGCTTTTTACAAAAAAATGCTTTACTATATATATATAATCAAGAGATAATTCTAAGTTTATTATAGAAATAGATCATTAAAACTTTCATATTTAAATAACTATAGTAAAAATGATACTTCCCAACTAAAGGGAATCCTTTAGCCAACAATATCTTCTTATCAATAAAACGCTTATAAAACTTATCATGAGATTTGGAGATTTTGGGATTTTATTATTCTATATATTTATGAGTTGGGACGTCCTGATCGTATCTGGGACATCTTGACGTCAACACCCAACCTTTCGAATGCAAGGAGTGTATGAATATCTTCTCAACCGAATCAAGTTTAAAGAGGCACGTCAATGATATAGACTCTGGTAAATCCAAGGTATATTTTAAACATGATAAAGTCGATGGCAGGTATTAGTGCATTACTTGCATGAAGTCTTACACTCACTCACCTAAATTTAAAAGACGCATGCAAAAACATCATTTAAGCGAGTTTTTAATGGAAGATAAAGAAACATAAAAACTTATACCAGCCAAGAAAAAGTCCAATACTTTATAGTCTTAAAGAGAGCAGGAAGAGAGACGTAAGAAGCAGAAACGATTTAAGTCAATGAACCAACTCGCTAATGAATTATATATAGCATGCTTGTAAGAGAGAGCTATGTATATACCTGCATTAAATGTAGTAGAACTCAGTTTTTGCATTGACGACTATTTACATATTGATGTGCCTAACCAGGCAAAACTCATAGTAGTTGATGATTATGCTTGTAAGATATATCCTTTCAAATATCTAATTAGGAACGAGCAGTATCAAAATGAGTTTGCCAATAAATACTTAATACTTAGAGAGGCTCATAAAAGGTAATTCAAGATTTTGCTAAAACTAGATGGAGTTATTCTTTGATATGGTTTTATTGCACTACGACTTAAGAAGTTTTAAATTACTTTTAGAGATTATTTCCACCATAATAGATACCCAGATGACTTGAATGAGATTTTCCCGGAAATGACCAAGGGTATGAAAGAGCTCCATGATCTGGGGTATTTTAATAGAGATTTGAAGCCAGAAAATGTAATGCTAAATCTCTGTCCTTTAGAAATAGTAATCATTGATTTCAATAGAGCAATTAGGTAAGAAATAGTGACTTTAGCTAAAGTACTAAGCACATCTGGGTACTTCCCAATATGAGAGAAGTGGAATAATGGCTATGTTTAGTGGAATGTCTGGGCGGTAGCAGCAATTATCTTAGAGTGCGATAATGAAAAGTATGTCATACTTCGGAACAAAGCAAGAAAAGTAATCAATAAGTTTGGCTGTTAAGAAGATGTATGCACTGAGATTAAAGAATTTTTTGAGATGATCATAGTAAGAGCTCCAGCATATCCAAGATAATCATTAGATGACATTCTAGAACAACTAAAGACAGCGATATTCAAAAGGTATCACAAAGACAAGCAGATAATATTTGTTTGAGTTAAGCAGACTAATAATTATTAAATATTCATTAAATTCATATAAAACCTGCGTTTTTCTACTAATCCCAATAAGACCCCCAACTATTTCTTACAAATCAAAGCATTTATAAACCTCACTAAGGGGTTTCGGGGTTTTGAGTGAGAGCTCCGGTAATCAAGTTAACAGTATCATAAATCATACATTTGGTAATTATAATTATCATTTAATCTAATTTATGGAATTTATCGAAATAATTATTTATAAAGAATTAATAAATGATTTAAATTATTAAATTAATAATTACAAATATTATTGAAATTAAGCATTATTTCATCATAGAATTGTAAATCTAAATGAAGGAATTTCAATATAATTAATTGGAGTTTAGCTGGAAAAAAATATATAGATTCATAAATAAGCATAATAATTCAAAATTTTAAGCAAAAACTGTAAAAATAATTTAGTACGATCTGCTTTCATTTAAGTTATTAATGTGAATCAAAAATTAGTTTTTATAATAAATTCTAAATATTTAAATTTTATTTGCATTTTGATAAGGTTAAAAATCTATAATTCCCACTAATAGAAACAAATACAATTAATTAAATTAATTTCTGATTGTAAGCTAATAAAAATACTAAAAATACTATTGAAAAACATCAAAATAACAAAATAAGGTAATATTTTTGATTATAATAATAAAATAATAACATAATTTTGGTTAAATTCAAAGGATAATTATAAAAACTGACCATATTTTGTCTTTTTTTTATACTTTAATCGGCATTTTTATAATAAAACTTAAACTGTTTAATAACATGATTCTATTAATAGCAACTTGCATTTTTTTAATAAGGTCTTAAAAAAATTATTAAATATATATAAATATCTATATTAATGATTCTTCAATTCAAATTCTCATGAGCTTTAATAGATCTTTTATAGAATAACAATTATTATATTTTTTGTATTATTTTTTAAATCAAATTAAATTAAAGTGTAAATTAAACTTAATTTATTTTTATTTTGCATATTTTTATCGAATTATAAGAATCTAAAGACTTTTTAATTTTTCAATTTAGATAATTGAATAATCTTATATTATTTTCCCCAATTTAATTTAAATCAATTTTTATAGTAAATATAAATAATTGGGTTAGTTGAGATTCCTAATATAGCTCAATAATTAAATAAGTAAATAGTTATTGTATTTAATTTAAAATAATGTTACTTTTAAAGATCATATAATAAAGAGACAAAAATTCTATAAAATTTAATATGATGCATTTTAAGAGAAATTTTCTAGAAATTCAACAATTAAAGTTAAATTCCATTAATATAAAAATTATCTTAAATGTAATAGTATAAAAATAAATTATTCTTTTGAGTCAGTTTCTTATCCAAAAAATAAATAATCTATGTCAATTATAAGCAAACTAAATATAAATTGTAGAAGTTAATTATTTTATATTATATTAATAAAACTAAACTTATTTACAATATTTTTTTAAAAAAATAAGTTGTTGAATCTTTTCCCAAAATTTCCTTGATGTTATTTATAAAATTAATAAATAGAATATCAATATACTAAAGTAAAATAATTGGTGAAAATATTAATAAAAATAATTTTATTTTAAAAAATTTCTATAACTTTTGGCATACAATTTTCCCAATTGCGGAAACTACCTTCTCCCAATAAATATTATAACCTTCTAAATTTTAATAATTTTGTGCAAGATACCATACAAATAATATTATATAAAAATTTAAGAAATATAATAAAATGTATTAAAATTAAAAAACAGGCTATGGGGTCAAACACGCCTCCCCATAATGTATAATTTTATTTTGTAGTGTGATAGAGTTTTTGACGCAGAGTAATAGTAGCTAGTGAACTTATAGTGTGCAATCAATATTTTCGAGATTAAACCCCAAATAAGTTCACTATTTATATATAAAATTATATTAAAAAAAAACATTCAAAATTTTAATTTTTCCTCAAAATATCAATTTGGAAACTTATGAATGATGACAATGAAAATTTTTAATTTTATTTAATTTATCAAAATATATTTTAATTTATTTTTCACATCCTTGAAATCAAATTAAAGCGCTAAATAATGAATTATAATATATTTTGATAAATTAAATAAAATTAAAAATTTTCATTATCATCATTCATAAGTTTCCAAATTGATATTTTGAGGAAAAATTAAAATTTTGAATGTTTTTTTTTAATATAATTTTATATATAAATAGTGAACTTATTTGGGGTTTAATCTCGAAAATATTGATTGCACACTATCAGTTCACTAGCTACTATTACTCTGCATCAAAAACTACAAAATAAAATTATACATGATGAGGGGAGGGGGCGTGTTTGACCCCATAGCCTAAAAACATATTAATAAATTATAAAACAGAAAACCTAAGAAATTTAAATAATTTTTTTTCTCAAATTAAATAAATCATTTTTTCAAATTAAATACAAGATTATTAAATAATTTTCAATTAAATAAAATAGATTCTGGGAAAATTGGAAATCTAATTAGCAATATAGTAATAAGATGATAGTTGAAGTTTGAAAAATTAACATATTTAGAACACATTAATTAGATAGTGAAAATAAATTAGTTTGTTATTTTTATTTTTTCAAACTACAATTTTTCCTGATTTATTAGAAAAATTCAACTCTAATCTGTCGAAATTGAATTAATTATGTTATCAAATTTACAACATAATTTAACGAGCTTAAAGATAAGTCTAAATTCTAGTGGCAGGAGTAAATTTTATTGATTAATTTAGAATCAACAACTGTTTTTAACTTAATTCATTATTTTTTTATTTTAAGTTAAATTTCCTAAATTCAAAGTAATTCGATTATTAATTAAAATATTAATAATTAAATATTTACCAGGTATCTCCAATAAGTCTGACACAACCATCTTAAATTAAATGATAAATTATTTAGAAATAATATATTTTTTCAATAATAAGACTTATATGACTTTATTTTACGATAATAATTTTTAAGGGACATCAAATTTTGAATGTTAATTTAACTTAAAAAGATAAACAAATATATTCAATTGTTATATAAGATTGCTTTCTTTTTTTGTTATTTTCTAATTTTTTTTTTTTAAACTGTTACTTATTTTTTGGATCCTTATCTTCTATCATTATTGCCAGATGATAGATATCTAGAGTTAGTGATTTAAAAAATTATAAATGAATTCGTTTGTTTAAAATTTGGATTTTGCATATAGCCACAAATACATAATCTTTGATATCATTAATTATATGGCTTTCATGAAATTTACTATTTTAATGTAAAATTTATTGTTTAAATTAATAAAATATTGGCAAGTATTGATCTTTGTAATATATTTGACTCAATAGTTTTTTCAAAATCTAATTTTCTTAAAAGGTGACAAGATAAATTATTTAGACAATAAAGATTGTTACATAAATTATTGTTAACAAATCAGTTTTATTGTAGAAATATTTTGACTATTTTCATATCATACAACTCTTTGTATTTTATCTTGCCCAGGTAAATTTATCATTATTGTATTCGTACTTGTGGATAAATTTAAAGGTTTTTTTCCAGAAAAATATTCCTTGGAATTAAAACCCCAAAATTCCTTAATGAGGTTTATAAGTGCTTTGATTTGTTAGGTAATAGTTGGGGTCTTATTGGGGTTAGTAGACAAATGCAGGTTTTATATGAATTTAATGAATATTTAATGATTATTAGTGTGCTTAACTCAAACAAATTTTATCTGCTTGTCTTTGTGATACCTCTTGAATCTCGCTGTCTTTACTTGTTCTAGAATGTTATCTAATGATTATCTTGGATATGCTGGAGCTTTTACTATGACCATCTCAACTATCTTCTTTATTTTATCGCAGATTTCTTCTTATTTTATATGTTTAGCAGCCAAACTTATTGATTATTTATCTTTTTTTGTACCATAGTAAGACATGCATTCCATGTCACTCTCTAAATTTATAGCAGCTACTGCCCATACATCCCACTAAACTGATCCATTCGTCCAATTCTCTCTTATTGGGAAGTAGCCAGGAGTGCCAAGAACTTTTGCTAAAGTCACTATCTCTTATCTTAAGGCTCTATTGAAATCGATAACTACGACTTCTAAAGGGCAGAGGTTAAGCATTACATTTTCAGGCTTCAAATCTCTATGAACATATCCAAGTTCATGCAACTCCTTGACACCCTTAATCATATCTGTAAGAATATCATTTAAGTCATCAGGATATCTATTGTGATATAGATAGTCTCTTAAAGTCATTTCAAATTTCTTGAGCCTTAGTGCGATGAAACCATAGCTTAATATAACACCATTTAGCTTAAGCAAGTTCTTGCAATCTCTTCTTTAAGCCTCTCTAAGAATCATATATTCGTTCGCAAACTCATTTTAGTATTGCTCGTTCTTAAGGAGAAAGCTGAAAGGGTACACCTTGTATGCATACTCATCAACCACTATAAGCTTTGCTTTGTTAAGAACACTTATATGCAAGTAATTCTCAATACAACCACTTAGATTAATTGCATTCAATGCAGGAATGCTCATAGCTTTTGCTTGGAAGCATGCTAGAATTTTATTGCCTGCAGGGTCCATCGATTCTTATCGATACTGTTTCTTGAGTCTTTCATGCTGCTCTCTTTGTGACTCAAGTGTATTAGATTTTCTTTTTGCTAGAACTAATTTTTAAGTTTCTTTATCCTGCATTAAAATTTCACTCAAATGATGCTTCTGCATCTGCTTCTTTACTTTTGTAGAGTGTATATAAGACTTAATGCACGTTGTACATTAGTACCATCCATCTACTTTTTCACTTTGCCAGAGTGTACCTCTTTAAGATGTCTCTTCAAGCTTTGCTCATTTGAGAAAAGATTCTAGCAGTGTTCACATAAAAATGTTTATCTTTTCAATAGGGAGCTGTTTTTTTAAGTCCTCGACATTTTCAATTTATGTTTAAAGTAGAATCTCTGCTCTCTCCTTTAAGTTCTATACTAATATTTTGAAGACCACTATTTCAAACTCAAGAGCTCTTAGCTCTACCTCCCTCTCAACATAAATAACTTCTGGCCTTTTAGTTGAGCCAAAGTTTAGCTATGATTATCCACTGCTAAGAGAAACTGCTTTTCGATTTAAGTTAGCCGCCATGTTTAAATTCAAATTTAAATTTCTATTATAAAGCTCTAATAACCTCTCTAGTTATAGTTACTCTGTACAGGAGTTGGCAATGCAACAATAATAATTGATTTTGAAGTATTAGAGATCATATTTATGCTTAGTTTATAGCTATAATTTTTCTAATTTCATGCTTAATATTTTAAATTTTGGTACCAACTAAGATAAAATTCGGGTTTGTACTGGTACCAATTAGGTTTTGAAACAATTTGGAACTTTTCCATTAAAACCTTATTAGTTTAAAACTACGTACTAATTAAGTTTTGGGACTATTAAATTGGTACCAATTAAAATGAAACGGGATAAGCACCAGTACTAATTAAATTTAAACAAATTTAGTACTAATTTAATGGAACTAAATTGATAAAAATGGAGCTCCATCTCTGAAGTTTGTTTCAGCTTCTGCCAGCTTTCTCCACGCATCTTTACTAGGTCGACCTAATATAAGATGCCCATATTTAATACTAAGAATTTAAGTAGTAGAATCAAAACTCTATATATTAGAATTTTAAATTCAATATGAAGAGAAGGAACTAGGATGGAATCTATAAGTACTGCTATTAAGAGAGTTGAAGCTTAAGAAATTATCTCAAGATTTAGAAGCAAGGAAGATCTCTATCGATACCTCAATTTACATGGCAATATTACAATGTAAATTTAATCAAATACTATAGTTGGTTTATTCCTTACAACGATGGAAGGTACCAAAATCTCATTCTTAAAAGATATAATATTTGATGAGAAGAAAGCCTTCAAAACAATGAAATTAAGTTGATAAAAATACCAAACTACCTAGAGATTTCAGTCACTAATCTCTTCTAGGATGCAATGAAAGATGAAGAATTGGTAGTTTATCTTCATACGAAGAAACAACTTTCTATCAAGATTCCAGAAAGGAGCTTCTTCTTTGGAGTTCTTGGCACTTTAAGAGAGAGCTATCTCAGAGAGATCATTGAGGAAGCTCACAAAAAACGCTACTCTATGACTCCTGAAGATTAAAAGAAGCAAGGCATACTTATGAGCTAGTCCTGGCTCGCGGACCTTAAGAAGCATCCATTCCTCTCTAGTAAGCTTTGACGCATAACTTTATAGGGAAACCTGGAACTTTTATATACCTAATGTAAGAACATGCAAAGGTTCACAGAGAGAGAAAGTCATAGACTATTCATGAAGTGAACAAGAGACTTTATAAAGATGTTTAAAAGCCAGATGAAATGAACATAGATGCAGGAGCTGGCACTAAGAGAAGAAATATGGATCCAAGCAAGCCATAAGAGGAAGAAAAATAAGAGAAGCCAAACCCCTTTATGAGCTAATTTAATATGTGAATATATTCATTCGTTTAAATCTAAAACTTATTTATAAACATTCATTCTTCCTTCTCTCGCACAAACTGTTGTCTTATCTATGCTCACTCTCTTGCAGCTACTCTGAATCAAGTCTACTGTATCTATAGGCAAGTCATGCATCAGGTGATACAGCAGCAGTTTCTTGTAGTGGGTCTTTATTTAACTCCAGTAGAATTCAATTCCATTAAATTAAGGGCTGTAAGGAAGTTGTATACAGGTGTTATGTTTAACTCTTCATATGCTTTCTTTGACTCCTTTGTTTTATGAACTGAGAGGTTTTCAACAAACAGGATGATCTCTTGGTTATTGTATTTCTCTCTTAGCTTATGTAGGAACTCTATATACTACTCTCGCTTAATAGAGCGAGGGTGTATGACATAACTTTCTAAGCTTGAGTCTTCGCTAATACCTGCTTAAATTGCATGGGTGACAACCTTTTCTTTTTAGTCATAAACCTCTATGTTATCATGCTTTTTGTATCATGACTTATTAATAAAGATGTTGAATGTGAACACTGCTTCATCAGCATGTATGAACTTTATGTTTATTAGTAATAGCCCTCTGCATTTAATCATATATATAGTTTAAATTATTACTATAAAATGGCATTGTAAAATCAATCACTCTATTCACTCTGTTGACTGTCTTGAAAGTAATACCATTTCTTCTATAAATATTGGCTATAGTCTAAGGAGAGATACGCATGTCAGGAAACTTGCGATGAAACATCACAGCTCGGTAGTCTAGTGGAAAGTGTGCCCAATACTTTAAAGTCTTCGAGTCGCAGAGGTAGTCAATATGGTGCTGTGAGAACTTTTATTT
>ARYC01009676.1:0-16079 GCA_000711775.1 Oxytricha trifallax | reverse complement strand
GTGGTCCTCGTGACCATGACCGTGACCATGGTAACCATGACCATGACCCCGGTGACCACGTGACCATCACTTGAAAATGCATGATTTCACTGTTTATTCGTCGAATGACGCCAAAATAGAGCAGTGACCACGACCACCCCTCAACTCACCAGATACACACTAAAGAGATTCAAGGATTATAATTTCTACTCCTTTATTTCTAACTATAATTCACAATAAAGCTTAATTACTTAGCTTATAATGTAAACAACTTCAGCTAAACTATTACATCCTAGAGTTATATTAAAATAAACCTCGATATTCAAAACTCCAAATTCCCTTAGTTTATAAGTGCTTTGATTTGTTTTGAATTTGTTAGGTGTTGGGGTTATTAATATGTTTTAATGTGAAATTTATAGTAAATGTATTTAATTTATTCACTCAAAATGCACTTTTCGATCATGTGGAGAGGTCTGAAGTTTGTCTTACTTAACCACAACTTTATCTACTCTATTGTTATGTCTGATCTTGAGTTTGGTTTTCTTATTATTGACTCTGCTATTTGCTTCTTTGATTGAGATACTCTTGTTTTGTCAATAAATTGCTTTATTCTTTGCCTTGCATCCTTCTCGCACCTTGTAGAGTCGTAATCGTTGCGAGGCATATCGCACTCTATTATTATTGCTTCTAAAGCCCACACATCCAACTAAAAGTCTCCATCTCTCCAGTCTTCTCTTTCTGGATAGTACCCTTGCGTTCCTATTACAGTTCCAAGGCTTGATACTTCCACTCTTTAGGCTCTTTTGAAATCAATTATTGCTACTCTTACAGGTGAGAACTTTATCATTATATTTTCTCCCTTCAAATCTCTGTGAACAAACTCTAACTTATGAAGCTCTTTAATACCTTATACTATATGAGTTGCTATTTATCCAAGTTACTTTTGATTCCTTTGATCTGTTATGAAATCTCTTAGGGTCATTTCATAGAGTGGAAGTCTGAAAGCAACATGATCCTTGGCAAGGAGAACAGCATCTAGCTTGATTAAGTAACTACACTCTTTTAACTGCTTGAGTGAGTACTTGATACTCATTTGTAAACTCCATCTAATATTTATCATCACTTAAGAGATAGTTGAAGGGATACACCTTGTACGCGTATTGATGATCATTGATAACTTTCTTATCAAAGGAGTCTTCTAATATTAGGTAGCTTTAAAGAGAAGTATCTAGTCCAATTTAAGCAAGAACCGGTATTTTCTTTTATTGAATCTTGATCATAATTTTTGTTATTTCAGAGGTCATTTGGTTACGTGCCTTCATTACGTACTCTAACTTTTTTGCTTATTCAGGCACTACTACCTTAGAATATTCCCTCGTTTCTCTTTTGTTGAGAAGCTTCATCTCAACTCATGATTCTCAACTTCTATATCTTTATTATGAGCTTTAATAGATGCTTCTTCAAGTCTCTTGTATGAGAGTATTGCTTATGGCAGTCAAGCAGTCATACTTTCCATCTGTTTTATCATGGTTTAAGTATACAGTGGGCTTGGCTTCTCTATGCTCTTTCTTATGTCTGTACCAGCTTGATTTATGAGCAAAATCTCTCTCACATAGCTCACAAAAATAGACTTCAGCTTCTTCAGTTTGTGTAGGAATTTCATTAATACCTTTCTCCTCCTCTCTGTCTCCCACACACTTGTTTGCCATTTATTTTCTATTATTAATTTCTATTTTAATAACAGAGACCTCAAGTGATACTCTGGTAGTTCCTTATGAGAGTTCATCTCACAGCTATCACACTTTTTATTGACGCCAAAGGTAAGTCTCATTTTGTTTGATGGAAGTGCTTTTCTTAAAATACTAGCGCTCATATTTAAATTTGAATTTAAAATTATAAAACTGCCTCTAAACTGAGAGCTTATATGAGAGCTTTCCAAGCTTTCAAGTTTTAAGAGAAGTTTTAAGAGTATTAGAGAAGATATATGAGTGCTAAGAGACGAACCAGCTCTAAATATTGGTGAGAAAGTAACCATTTTAACATTCAATAATAAGTTGATTATAACACGTACCAATTTAGGAGGTGCTACTAATTAAGTACTTACAGCTTTAAGAGGTATTTTGTCATTTTATGATTAAAATTAGGGTGGTCCTAATTAAGTACTAGATTAATTAAAGCTCCTAATTAAGTATTAGCATTTTAGGAGCTGCTCCTAATTAAGTACGTACCAATTTAAATTAAAAAATATGGAAGTATTGCAGTAGAAATTGATATCAATCTCTCAAGTTTGAAACCAGTTCTCAACACCTTCTCCATATCCTTCTGACCTCCTATAGGATGCCCATGTTTAATAGTAAGTTTTACTGAGGTATATAGTTGAAATCAATAAACTTAAATTTGAATATCATTTCTTAGATCTGTAAACAAGATGGAGTCAATGAATGATGCAATGAAAAGTGTGCAAGCACAAGAATTGATTCAAAGATTTAGAAGCAAGGAGGATTTGCATCGCTATCTGGTGCGGCAAGGTAATAAACTCATAGTTGCTAATCTTTATTATGTAGTTGGTTTTTTCCTGCCAACGATGGAAGGTACTAAAATTTCATTTCTAAGACGATACTCTGCGAAGAAAGAAAGCATTGAAAACTTAAGATGTAAAGTTTGCAGAGATTCCAAACTATCCAGAAACCTCAGTGACTAACTTATATGATGATGCTATGAATGACCCAGAGGTTTCGCAGTACCTGCCTACTAAGAAATAGTTGTCAAATAAGCTACCTGAAAGAAACTATTTCTTTGGCATACTTGCAACAATTAAAGGTGATTACTTGAAAGAAATTCAAGAATCTCATAAGAAAAGGTACAGCATCTCTTCAGAAGATAAGGACAAACAAGGGATCAAGATAAGTGAGAGCTGGCTATGAGAGCTGCAGAAGCACCCTTATATTTCAAGTAAGATTTGTAGCTTAACTCTTTAGATAAATCTGGTATTGGCATCTTTTTTGAAGGAATAGAGCAAGCTTCACAGAGAGCGAAAGTCGCAGACAAAGTATGAAGTCAGCTAGAGACTTTATTCAAATATTTAGCCTCCAGAGTCAATTAACATAGATGATGGAGCGGTCAGCAAGAGAAGAAACTTAGGAGGAGGGAAGCAAGAAGTAGAAGAAAAGAAAGAGAAGCCAGCTCCCTCTAAAGGATTTTAAATGTGACTTATATATTCATTAACTTAACTACATAACTTATTTATATACATTCACTCTCCCTTCTTTAGCACACTTTTAAGCTAATAAATTATCTACTCTCTTCGCTGAGCTTTTAATAAAGTCTACTGTATCGATAGGTAGGTCATGCATTAGATGGTATAGCAGCAGTTTCTTGTAATGACCTTTTAGTATACCTCAAAAGAACTCAATTCCATTAAACTATGGACTGTAAGGTACGTCGAACACTGGTGTTATTCTTAGTTGTTCATAACTCTTCTTGTTTATTTTGTCTAATTAACAGAAGGATTATCAACGAATAGTATAATCTCTTATTCAGGGTACTTCTCTCTCAGCTGCTATAAGAACTTAATATACTGCTCTGTCTTAATTGAGCGAGGATGAATAACATAAGTTTCTAAACCAGCATCCTCGCTAATACCTCCAAGAATTGCCATTGTTTATACCTTGACTTTCTAGTCATATACTTCTATGTTGCTATGCCTCTTATACCAAGATTTCTAGATGAAAGTGTTGAATGTAAAAACAGCCTCGTCAGCATGAATAAACTTAATATTATTCTATTAGGCTCTCTGCATTTAATTATAAATATAATTTAAGTTGTTGTTGTAAAATGGCAGAGTGAAATCAATTACTCTCTTGATACGATTTACACCTTTGTAAGAGATACCGTTTCGTTTATAAATGTTTGCAACAGACTATGCAGAGATCTTCAACTCAGGGAACTGGCGATGAAACATAGTAGCTCGTTTGGTCTAAAGAGAAGTGAGCCCAATACTTCAAAGTTTTCTCATTAATAAGATAATCAATATGCTTCTATAGAAACTTTGACTACCTCTTAGGCTTAGAATTTAGCTACTATTGCTTTAATTATAGTGCTATAAGACAGTTAGCAAAAATTCATAGAATTTAAAAGAATGATTAATTTTGAGATCAACAATCCCACTAAATATACTATGTTTGATTCACATTATTATTTGAAACGTCTCTTATCAGTTCTTCAAGTTATACGACAACTTTCTGAAGGCGCTCTCTCCGATCAGTTGCTTCATATCATCGATACTCTCAATGATATCGAGGTCCTTTTAGGAGTCAGCTATCGCTTCTATAAGCACCTTGCTGAATCGCTTTTTGTAAATCAAAGCAACAAGCTATTCCAACTTGTCAAATCTCTCTATTGATATTTTCTTCATCCTGAGTAGTATCTGCTGCTTGGGTAAGGTAGATACTGGAAAATATTTAGACTGCAACGCACCCATGCTACTTGAGCTCCTGCCCCTCATTTACAGATATTAGCCCTCGGAGGTGATCTCACAAGCAATAAGCACTTAAGCATCAGTTCTAAACCTAGTATTGTAGCCGAAGCTTTCGTCCTGACTTAGTATCAACACCCCATTCTGCCATGATTCGATTTCATCTAGGATGTCTTGAGAGATACCTGTTTTCACTCTTAACTTACAAGTTTATTCTATCATGTCTTTCACAATGGCCTTCTCACGATCATCACAAAAGATGATGTAAGGGACAGCCTAACCGCGTTCTTGGATTTCGGTCTTAATTTTCGAGAGCTTATCTTCTGCACTTGAGCAGACGATCACATCACCTCCCTAATCCTGCCTCAGTTCATGCAATTATTCATACTCGCTCTTGAACTTTAAAATTTTAGGTCTAATGCACACTTGTGCAAGCACTCTTTGGATCCCCTAATCGCAAGTGGCACTGAACATGTAGGACCGAGTCAGTCCAATATCCCAGATCCCTTGCAACTTACCATCGTGACAGTAGAATGGATGCTTCCAAGTTATTCGATCAAATTCATCCACTATTAAAATGTCATACTACCGTTTGGTTATGTAGAAGTTCTCAATAGTTTCGATTTGCAACTAGATGCCTAAAGGCTGAAGAAACTTCTATGTTTGTATTTTTAGAATTTTGTCAGGAACTAGTATAACAACCTTTTTCCCTTGCTGTATCCAATAGCATGCCAATAACCCTTGGACCCAAGTCTTGCCCGAAGCAGTTGGCATCTAGATTTAAATGTTGTTTTCAAGATGATTTAAAACAATTGCTGCTATTGTTGACTAGTATGTAGAATGTTTGTAATCCATGCAACTCTCCTCCATTTGCAACGAGCATTTCAAGACTTCGTCTAGGGGGATCTTGTGGTCAGAGTTGTAGGATTGTAAGAATTCCTGCCAAATTTGCTGGCTCTTGCATTCAAGCTAAGATTGGTTTTTATAACTTTAGGTGCATGATTAGAGTTTACTAAGTTCCCGCATCCACAATGTCTCATCGCAGGTTAGTATTCATTCAAGTTGGTCGAGTTCATAGTCCTTGATTGATTGAAGCACGACCACCAACCTTTCCAGTTGCAGGTTAATGTGGTCCCTCTTCGCGAGCATTGTCAATAGTATTCTCCTTTGAGAGAATATTGCAAGCAGTTCATTTATATGATTTGAGGGGTCCTGCTTAACTTTTGTTATTGAAAGCATTTTAACAAGATCTTCCCTGTAAAGTTTATTGACCCTCCTGAGAGATGAGATGCAATCCTCGTATAGAAAATTTTCTCTACATTTTACAATCATCCCAGCTTCACTTACGCTGAATCCACTTTTTTCTAAGTGCTATTGGAAGCTTAGTATACTCTCGGGTAATGTGATTGACTTGAGCGATTAAAGAGAATTCAAATCCAGCAGTAGACTAACTAACCCCGCTGTCATTGGCTAATTTGTGTCCTTTAGATGTCGGTTGATTGATGATGCCATTACTCCCAGGACTATTTTCTCAGCTTCGTCAAACATTGAGATATCGACATGGTGTATCAAGTTTGGATAAAGCGTGTGAATGAGAGTCTGGCCCTCCAAGGATAACTCTTTAATAATCGAGCATGCTCCCAAATGGAACTTCAAGATTTGTGATTATGAGTAATTTGTGAGCTCCTACTCAATGCACTAGATCTCCCTATTCTTGAACAGTTCTATTATGTGCTGCTGCTAATGCTTGATTTAGGTGTCAACACTCTAGCTGTAAAAATCCCTGTCCGAAAGCAGCGCTGAGTTCAACTTTTAGAGAACGCAATGCTGATATCCTTCCTCAAGGTCCGAGAAGTGCTGAATTATGAACTATGACAACTACGACATATCGTTCTAGGTTTAGGAAGCTTATTTAGCAGTTTGGATTGGACCCTAAACTCGAAGCTTCTAGATGCCTTTGTGATCTTTCATTGCCATGTCATCTGAGGGACATCGTTTTTTTAGCATTGAGGATTCTTTCATTTTTACGCTGTTTACATTTCGTTTAAGATGTTGTCTCCTCACTCTAATATAGTTCTTGATGAGTTCTCGATCAAGCCCATTAAGAGGAGGTACTTTGAACTTGGGGTGATTTTGGATATCCTTAAAAGTCTTTTAGTAGTTGTTTGTGATCATTCCTAAGATCATCTTCGCTTCCGAAGATAGAGATTCAGTATCTGCCTGATCATAATATTGCTTGAAGTCGTTATAGGTCTTAATAGTTTTGATATCACTTTCTTTGTGATTTTTTTTTAGTCCCTTTTGTTGAGTTCTGTCGATAACTTAGATATCGATGATGAGAGAGATTTACATGTAGAGGGGTTAGTATGAAAGCGTGAGTCATCGCTGTCATACATTGAGACTTAGGAGCTGCTCATTTTAAAATTTTTGAATTTGTGATTTTTTTTTAATTTAATAAATTCAAATTTAAATTACTTAATCTTGAACTTGATCTCTTTAATGGATTAAATCAATAAAAGGGGGGACTGTGACTAAAAAAATGACCACAATTTTTTTTCAAAAAAATCACAGAAAAAGGCCAAAAAGATCACAAAAATCACAAAAATTGGCAAGAAATCACAAAAATTCACAAAAATATTTCATATAAAATTTTTACCAATTTGTGAAAAAATTACAACGGACTCCCCTCCCTTTTTTTGAAAATATATACCAGTCAAGATTAATCCATATTCACAAGAGACTTTTCGATTAACCTTGCTGTTTTTCTTATAGTTAAGGTGATAAATAATATTGTATTTTTAATTGGCTATAGCGATTATCATTTATGGAGACAATTTCTCAGAAAAGATCACACCAGCAATTTCAGATGAGTGAAAGCCAAGCTGAGGAGAGCATCTTGAAGATCACACCACACGAGCTGGGAGGGAAGTTCAAGTCCAAAGTTGACCTTTACACGTATCTAACTGAGATTCGTAAATCTTACTCCTCCTGACATTTATAGTGGGATACTACATGCCACCGATCGAGGGCATCAACAGAGAATACCTCCGACTAATTTTTAAGGGATCCAAGAAACTTCTGAAGATGGACCAGATCAAGATGGTGAAGGTCCCAAAGTATGATGAACTTTCAGTCAGGCAGCTATATTTGCAGGTGTGTGACGATTAGGAGCTGAGCTTCTACCTGCCTGATATGTCAGAGAAGTCCAAGCCTATTGACAGGCAATACTTCTTCAACGTATTAAATACAATCCAGCCTGAGTATCTCTCGCACATCATCAACAAGTCAAGGGGAAGCAGGAATGGTGGTGATGGCCAAGGGTAAAAGAATGACTACATACTCATCTCTGATGACTGGTTCTCTCAGCTGACCAGCCACCCATTCATCTCAAGTATCTCACAATGACTTTAACTTAATTAAATTTAGAAAAATCGGGGAGGACAATGCAGCTCTTGAAAGCTTCAACTAAACTAATGAAGGCAAGAAAACCTAAGCAGTCGCCCACGAAGGTTTTGTCCCTTAAACGATTCAGGGGAATAGAGCATGCCTCAGCAGGCAAGGGGATCAGGCCCAATGATGGAGCACGCCTCATGGAGACGAACACCACGATGTTTGAATCCTAATCTGACACAGGCATGATGAACAATAATGTTATGAGATTTAATATATGAGCTTTAAAGCTTCAAATAATGCTAACTTCATAAATCAAATTTCTTTAACTTTTTACTGCAAATGTCTCTTATTATTTCATCATCAACGCTGTTAAACGCTTATCTTAGCACTCTTTTTGCATCGAATCTCTGATCCTGTCCAACTACTTTCATCTTCATTCTCTTGAACTAGTTCTTCAGCACTGAGAAATAATTCTCAATGGGATTATACTAAGGTGAGTAGGGTGGAGTAAATATTAAAGAAATATCCAGCTCTTGCGTCAAAGTTTTAATTTTGTTGCTGTGATGCACTCTAAGATTATCTAGAACAATAGCGATCCTTCTTCTCACAATTTTATTCATGCAGTCCCACAATAAAGTCGTAGAATTTTTCAATGTTGATGGATCTATCATAGCTATAGTAAAGTTCCAATCCTTTGTCCGGAGACACTCCTGCAACTACTGCAATACTCTTTGTGAATTGTAATTTGTCTTTCACAACAATGTTTTGGCGCCGATTGCTGAACTCCTGTTTGAGATTAGTAGAGTATGTAAACATCACCTCGTCGATGAATACAATCTTTCTTCGCTCTTGTAGAGTATTGATTAGATTGAGTCTCATCTATTAAAATAGATCTTGGGTTTTAAGATGCTAGACTGGACTCATGTACTTGCAAACACTGATAAATTTCCTCTTAATTCCATTGTCCTTATATACTTTAGAAAGTTTGGATTGAGAAATCTTAAGTTCAGGAAACTTTCGGTGGAACATGACACATCTCTCTCCTAATGTCATACCTGCCTGATGCTATAAAGTGCTTTAGTCAGTAAGAAAACCTATGTGAGCTTCAGATAGTTTGCTTCTATTATTATTAAATTGCCGAGCATTTGATTGCAGACTTCTGAGTTTGCAAATGTTAACCACTACTCGACATGGAATGTGAGTGAGCTCACTAATTAGCTTGTAGCTTACATATATCGGCGAATCCTAATGTGGATCTTAACATCTAAACCTGAGATATATTATTAAGTCTTATACACTCGAGAAGGTTTCTGGCTGAATAGTCATTGATTGTTGCTGAAAAGAAGTTTGAGGTTTTGAATTTGAAATTCAAATTTTAAAGTCATTCTTATTAAGTAATTAGAGTCTCTTAAATAGGCGAGATTTTTATTCTTGAATGAAAGCAGGTTTAAGCTGATGCTAAATTTTATTGTTGATGAATTTTAGATCCATTCATATCTTTAAGCATCTCTGGCAGTTTTCTCCAAGCCTGCAATTTGCTTTAGAAACCCCTAGCGAAGTAAGTTCGAATGGCAATCGAATGGCGTGTAGAAGTCTCTATGGATTAATCTAAGGTTGTTTCTTCAGATTCCTCCGCTTGCTTCCTCTTATTCCTCTTATTCCTCCGATTCCTCTTATTCCTCCGCTTCTTCATATTCCTCCTATTCCTCTTATTCCTCTGCTTCCTCTGATTCCTCCGCTTCCTCTGCTTCCTCTGCTTCCTCTAATTCCTCCGCTTCCTCCCTTTCCTCCGATTCCTCCACTTCCTCCGATTCCTCCTTTTCCTCCTATTCCTCTGCTTCCTCTGGTTCCTCCGCTTCCTCCAATTCCTCCTATTATCATGGAGCTTAGAATCTCGGCGCAACAACTGAATCATGGGTATTGACTACGACTTAGCTATTCAATCAAAGGCTGCTGGGGTAAGTAGGCGGGTCAGCACATTCCTCAATTGCTATTATAAGATTCTATGGTTGTGGAGCAAGGAGATGAGATGTGACTTTGCTTATAGAGCTAGGCATCTTATCACTACAGTTTGCATTCTTTAACAAGGCTGCTCGTTTCAGCCCTCCAGCTTGATATTCCTAGTGAAAAATCATTTGAATTAAATCGAGTTGATAGAATTAGGGATTCAGTTGAGATCTTAATGCGAGGACGACTATGGATTTCAACCCTAGACTTAAGTAGCATCTCAAGATACTTATGCTAATACTTGAGCAGGAATAGATGCTCCCAAATAAAAACGCTGTTAATAGCAGAATATGCCATAATGAAATGAAAGGGGTGTGTTTGAGTCAGTGCCAACGAATTTCATTTAGCTCCGGAGTAAATGGGATCAGGCAACGTGGATCAAAATTAGAAGGATTGAGTACCACGGTCCTTAATGCTAAATGGGGTTTTGTTGAAGCAAAGTATATATAAACAATTGATTATTATTTTTATTTCTTGAAATTCTCAAAATTTAGAGTAAGTGGGGAGCGACAGTTGACGGACTTCGCTTTATGAGTACAGTAATAGACTTATAGTTTAGGACTGGCTTGACTTATTCACTGTATATATCACATCCATAGCGCAGTTTAAACACTAAATCTATATACTCTTCATCTTATATAGACCCCAAAAGCTTGTTATTTGTGTCTCGAATTTAATTAATAACCCCAACCCCTAACAAATTCCCTACAAATCAAAGCACTTATAAACCTCATTAAGGGGTTTTGGGGTTTTGATTCAATAAATATGTTAAAATTTAATATTTCTTTTTATAATGGTTTGCTTGATAATTAAACTATCTCAAAAAGACTAAATTATTCTACAAATTAATTAACCAGAGATAATTCATAAGTTTGCTTGCTTAAGAGTAGAATTAAATTTTAAGATTCAATGATTCCTTAAACCTAAGATATAAAGATTATGACTTCGAAGGATAATCTTCAAATAATCGCACTGAGCAAGTTACTAACATCTACATTGATTCATTTAATTTAGCATAACAGTAAGACCAACGGTCGACGTATTAATAGTAAGTTACTTAGTAATTTAATAAGATTTCTATGAAAAATGCGAAACCAATCATAAATACAAAGTATAACAATAAAGATAGTGAATAGAAGGAATTAAATTCTATTCACTATTAAAAAAATATATTGTTATATTATTCAAATGTAAATGTATAAAATACTTGAAGTCATTAATAAGATATAGAAGAACTCTAATATAGCAATATAATCGAAACAAAATACATTAAAATTGTAGTAAATAAATAATTAAAAATATAAAATAAAATTTATAAGTAGTTTAAATTCTTTACGATATCAATTGTAATAATATCGAAAATATAGAAATATGACCCTCTTTATAGTGATTATATATAAATTACTGCATAAATATTGACCAGAATTTTAAGCAAAATTTTTTTTTCAAATGTACACCCATTTTCTTTAATTTTGACAGCCCTATAGATAGATATATAAAATATAATATACCCTGTTAGTAACAATATATAAATATTGTTTAGCACCTACTATCCAGTATTTGATATATATAAAGTCCTTTATTCATTAATCATACATCGCCGGATCATGGAATGTATTATCAACTCATATCTATTTATAATAATATTATACATATAATAAGCAAGTTTTATCTTAACACAAACAATATTTTCCAATTAAACATAATGTCAAAAAGAAATTAAATATCATTACCCCATAAAAGAATGGTTTAATTTAACTATTTAAAATGCTAAAGTAATTTTAAGAATCTTAACTGAAATATGTTTTCTTTGTATTTCTATTGATTCATAATCAATTTATGAAAAATATAAATTTTAAAATATAAAACTCACCTCAAACCTAATCTTGATTATACTAATCTAAAATAAAAGTCTATCGTCCTAAGATTAAATTTATAAAAAATTAAAATAAAGTAAAAATTTGTGGAACCAAATAGTGATATCCTTCCCTGAAACTTACATTTAAGACTTGAGTCTATTTATAAGAATACTTTTTAGGTTCTAATTTTTGAATTAATAAACTAGTTTTACTATTATTTATGATAGTTGGTAAGACGATTTTATAAAATAGGGATATTAATTTGGATAGCAATCTGAATTCCTTAACTTAAAAATTTATCAAATTCATATCCACTATTGTTTTGGGGATTAATATTTAACGTGCGTGAACTATTATTGCTTTAGTTTAAAGAATGCTCATGATACTCTATTGGAGTGACTATAGATTCATAGTATTGCAAACCATTATCAATAAAATACAAAGATCAGGAAATTTAAAACTTTAAAATGCAAAAACTGGCCAGAATTTAATAAATAAAATTAATATTTAATGAAATAAGGATGATGATAAAGATAATAAAGAGTAAACGATGCTTTTGTATCATCTTGAATGCTGATTAAATTATTTTAATTTTATAAAAATAATATATCTCTTATTTTTCTCAACATATTTTTGATTAGCAAAGACGGATAGATTAACTTAAGTTGAAAATGTAGAATGTTTATAGGATTGTTTGAGATGGTCTTGAGATTGTATTTATTATTTATGAATCCGCATTTTTTAAACGGTAAGTTAAGAATAGTAAGTTAAGCTTTATTCACTTTCAGTATGAATAAAAGATAATTGTTGCCTAAGTTTATAAATATCATAAAGTTTTACAATTTGTTGCTTAATTTTAAATTTATGATAAAATGCTTGGAAATATAAAATGCGAAAAGAGGGTATTTGAATTTTTTTAACCATTTTTTCTTTAAATATAATGTTGTGTTCTATTAATTCATTATTATCATTATTTTTTAAATTTCAAAAATTCACGATCAATACTAAATTTATAAATATGAATTACTTCATAAAATCTAATGATTTAATTTGTATTGGTATGATAAATATATTGTTAAAAAAATAAATAATACAAACTTCAATTTTTTTTCTCCATTTCTTATGATACTTAATTCAGATATGCTTGTTAAAAAAGAATGAAAAAACAGGTTTTGCTAATTTAAAAAGGATAAAGAGAATAGATAACAAAAAGAAATTACTAGTGTATATTAAACAAACATTAAATCAAAATTTAATGAAATTAAAGATAAAAGAATAATTTAATATTAAAATAAAGAAATATAGGACAAAGAAATTTTATAATAAAAGCATATTCAGTTCACTTTTTAAAATTAATTAAAAATTTTAATTATAGAAATTGTTTGACTTGGCCTTTTCCGTCAGTCATATGTCCTAATTGAACCTTTTTTTTATTTAAATTGCTCATAAACTTATTTATTATTGTTAACCATCCTCTAAAAACTTATACTACAATTTAAAGTATTAGATATTTGTTTGTGAAATATTTTTAAATATGAATACATTTAATTACATGCCTTCATCTATTTGTATAACATTACAATTATCTTCACTTCCTCCATCACCCACCCACTCAACTGTAGATCATCGGACTTGTATAATAATCCAAGATTTTCTCTGAGGATATTCTTCACTAGCAGAGCAGGGTCAGATACCTTTATCACCACAGTTATTTGATATTTGACTTTAACATATCAAGGAATAGTATTTTTAGAAGAATTGCGATGAATTTCTTTCCTTGAGCCATTCATAATTTACGAAAAACTTTTTATTTTTTTTCTGTCTTGTTTAAAATCAATAAATTTTTATTTTAAATTGACAGCTTTATCAAAATGTCCTAAAATAGGAGATGCTATGTAGATCTATATTATTAATGTTCAATAACAAATATTGTACCTAGTCTATAGATTTTTTATTATTTATTTTCTTTTCTAAGGAATTTTTATTTTAGAAAATCTAGTTTCGATTAAATAATTATACAATTTTAGGTATTTTTACTATTTTTATTAAATAAATTATGAATGTAGAAAATTTAAATAAATTATTATACCGAGTTTTTTATATAATTTAAAAATATAGCATCATATTCTAAATTTAAAACATTTATATCAAATGAAGAATTATATTGATTAAGCGCACTTCACCCATTCGCTTAGAGAAATCTATTTATATTCTAATTTTATATATAAAATCTTTTAAATCTTAAAAATTAAACAGCTCTCAAGCTACTACTCTTTTTAATTATATTAGACTATGGTGTTCACAAATTTGAAAGAGATAACATTTTATTTGAAAACTCAAGAACAGCAGAACAGATATTATGATTTAATAAATATGATGTAAAACAAAAATTCGTACAATTCACTATCTATTAAGTGAGAAAACTAAGAATTAAGTAAAATCAATTTACAATGAGTGTACACTCTTAATAGATACTCAAAATAGAAATTAAAATATATTAAATGATTCTTTATTATTGCGTGCTTTATTTTCCGATTTAACGTTACCATTTAACAGTCTGATAAATTATGCTTAATATCGGGAATCAATAAACTCAGCCACAGCTTAATTTAAATTTTTCATTCTTTTATTATTATCAACTAATTTGCTATAAGATAACTTTTATGCAGATTTTTTTCACTGATTAGTCATGAAAAATAACCTTTAAAAAGATAAAAAAAAAAGTAAAACTATATTTAATGTCCTAGCGAATTAAGAGAATAATGTTATGAACACCTAAACAAGGAGCTGCAACACAACTGTGTAATCACTAGCTAGACCTTATACTTCGATCTAGACGATTGTCGAGAAATTGCAGCATATTTTACTCTTTTCCATTATTTGAGGTATCATTTCATATTATTTATTTATGTGTTTAACTTGTTATGATATATTAATTCAAGTTACTTGGGAAGCTTTTATAGTCTTTTGTTCCTAATCGTAGTTATTCTCCCACTTTTATTGAGAGATGTAGCTTTAGTAGTATGTTATTAAAATGATCTGGCTTTCATTAATTGACAATTGGCATTAAGATACCATAATCTTACAAGTGCTTTGTTGGCTTCTCTAGAATGGCATTCAAATATAATAAATATAGTCTTATCAAAACACCCTTATAACCTAACTTCTTTACACAGACTGGAACAGTATCATAAGATAAGAGAGTCAAGATAAATTAATACAATGAGGCATGAAGAATATGATCTCTTATCGCTTATACTTACCCAGTTATTGCTTAATGAGAATTATAGCTGAATTATATCCCACCAAAAAGTATTTCCAAGTGATATGATAAAAAGTAAGTATGTTCATCTGTAGTTATTATAACAAATTCTTGAAGGTAAGCCTGAGTTCTAATGATTAAGCTATCTTAAACCAGTTATTTATTCAAATTATCATTGCAGAGAAAAATAAAGTTTAATAAATTATGTGTGAATACATTATACTGAGTAAGCTTAAGAATAAAAATGCAATAATTAGCTTTAATTCTAAGAATTTAGTTTCCAAAAGTTTAATAAAACTAAAATAATAATCTACCTTATTAATAAGCATCTTTATTCAATTAAATTTATTTCCATATAATTTGAATGATCCCTTGAGGAAAATAAAAGCTATAAAGGGTACTATTGACTTTGTTATTTATTTCCATAGATTGCTTATTAAATATAAATGTATTAAGAACATGATACTTCTAGCACCTCTCCATTAAATTGTATTTTAGATACATAGCTTATTAAGTTGTATTTATGAGTGACTATTTACTTCTATAATATAAGAGAGAATTTCTTTTTTTATTACTAAATGAAAAATCTATTAATTTATTGAAAAAAGTCAATAAATGGTTTATGTTTAGAATTAAAGAATACCATATAAGATTATTGAGAGATACTCCATATTTATGAGTAATCTTAATCGAAATGGCTGATCGTTGATAGAAATGGAATGTAGATACATCTCAAAATTAGCATTGATCTTTATGGTATTAACTCAATATAGACGATAAAATTATATTTTAAGAATTAATCATTTAATAATAATAATTTTAGCAATTTGCATTTTTAAATTAATAAATTTTAGCATCTTCAAAATATAAAACGATAAATAAGGACAATAAATTTCACAAAATAATGCGTATTTAAGATTATGTACCAAAATTTTTTGACGACAATTAAAATTATTTCAAGCTTTTCAAGCGATTTTGAAGGCCAATTTTTGATTTTGACTATTCCTTTTTTAAATTATAGATTCAATTTATTCTTCCTATTTCATAATTTTTTTTCAATATATAAACGATATTTATTGATGTTCCAACTAAGTTTCTCAATTTT
>ARYC01009674.1:0-15648 GCA_000711775.1 Oxytricha trifallax | reverse complement strand
AAATTCACGTAAATTGGATGGTCAATTAGTACTATAGCTCGAGACAATCTTCTCTGTCGCGGTTTGGGGTACCCCACGGGAAGACCTCGAAAAACTCTATTTAAAGTTTTGAATTGCGACAACAAAAAAGTATTAATAAATATTAAATGTAAATTGCAGTCTTTCACACAAAGAACCTCAATAAAGTAATTGTCTATTATCCAAAACAGTGCTAAACTTACTTCATCGTGTTTCTTAGCTCTCAACTAACAAGATCTATATAGTTTCGCTCACTTTTAAATTCATTCAATGGCTCAGTGTGCTTAAACGAGATAATTTTATCTGTAAAAAGCTTAATAAATTAACGGCACTTGAATTCTTTAGATCATAACTTTTTAATGAGGGCAGATTTCTTCAATCTGATTTAAAATTCACGTAAATTGGATGGTCAATTAGTACTATAGCTCGAGACATCTTCTCTGTCGCGGTTTGGGGTACCCCACGGGAAGACCTCGAAAAACTCTATTTAAAGTTTTGAATTGCGACAACAAAAAAGTATTAGTAAATATTAAATGTAAATTGCAGTCTTCCACACAAAGAACCTCAATAAAGTCATTGTCTATTATCCAAAACAGTTCTAAACTTACTTCATCGTGTAGCTTAGCTCTCAACTAACAAGATCTATATAGTTTCGCTCACTTTTAAATTGATTCAATGGCTCAGTGTGCTTAAACGAGATAATTTTATCTGTAAAAAGCTTAATAAATTAACGGCACTTGAATTCTTTAGATCCTAACTTTTTAATGAGGGTAGATTTCTTCAATCTGATTTCGAATTCACGAAAAAGTATGATTATTTTCCATTTGATAATTTTCATAATCCAGACTTTATCTTGGTTTAGGAATACATTTATAATTTATTTTGACCTTTTACTAGGAATCATTGTGATATGACCAAAGCTTTCCAATTTTTACAATAATTTTTTGACATTTGGAAATCGTCAAACAGTTATCTCTTGGATAGAGCCCAAATCATTAGTATCTGGATATTTTTATTATCTTTCTTTTGATGATGAGAAGAAATTGATGTATCAAAGTCGCGAGTATCCCCTCATTTCTTTGAAAAATAATTTAGATCTTTAGATTTTAGAATATTTAGTTTAAGCAAATCATTTAATGCTTTGTCTCTGACCTTCATTATTTACTCATAAATTTTTGATTTACTTATTGTAAGTTTTGCTCACCATTATTTTCCATGAGAATAGCGTCATGCTTCCGGACTATATATTGGTGAGGAACACGATAAGAATAGGTTTCGACTCTTTTGGAATTTGAATTATTGTAAGTTGAGAGAAGTATTGAATAATAAAATTTCAATTTTTATCAATTAATTGATTTTTTTTTATAGATTTAAGATAAGGTTTAATAATACAATGCAATTAGTTTAGTCTTTACAAGTTTATAAATTATTCATAGTATTATAAATATTATTAACACTCATGATATTTCTTTAAAACTGCATAAAGTTCGGGATCCTTGTTGATTGCTTTTATCTTTTCATTTGCAATTTTTCTGATTGGCCTGAAATTATTCATGGTTCATTACTTGTTCTATATCCTAGCGAGGTAGTACTATTTTATTTCATATTTTTGCTAAATTCCAATCTTAGCTTCAATGCTTTTACATTTTATTCATTCCCCACTTTTATATCTTAACGCTTGGAATTCTTCCCTAATATCTATGAATTCATCTTCCACTATAATCTCTTATTCTTCTTTTTTTATTACATCTTATATTACTGTTTTTATGAATGTAATTGAAATCTTGTATGATTCTGCCTTAAATCTAGATATATTTTATTTTGTAACTTCTTCTTTGTTAACACTAGCTAGTCTTTTACATTTGTCAGACGCTTTAGATATTAATCTTTGAAATGTTTGTAGATGAGCTTTTTCAGGCGAATCTATTGCATCTTAGGCATCTTAATTCTCCAAAATTATTGTTGAACTTTATATAATTTGAGGTAAATATGAAAAAAAGAAAGTATTATGTAACATCTTTTTCATCACTTCACATAAAATGAGCGAAAGTTTCTTACTACCAAGTTTTTAAACCTATTATACCATTATGGTGTTAGGTCTTTAAGTTCTCTCAGATCCATAAACTATAATTTGAATTTATGAAAATAGAGATTTCCTTTAAATTAAAGCTTAAGTTTATGTTTCACGATAGGATATATTTACAATTCTATAGTATTTAGAATATTAGTAAAAACACTTGGTAGAATAAAATTCATAAGCTTCAACAACTCATCTTGTGATTGTTATTAATTTTTATCTAAGAATATATTGAATGTTATGATTGAATTGATTAGCATCCTTTATATTAATTATCTATTTATTAACTATTTATAAACTATTTATTACTTAATGCAATATATCATATAAATGGCACTTTATTGAAATATTTAACGATTTAAATTGATTTTTATTTCTAAATAATGTTATAAAGTGTTGATTTGATCGTTAAACCAGAGTCATAAGTATAATCAATATCTAGATACATAAACCAATCAAAGACTTTTGTGTCTTCCAGTTTCTTATATCCTCATTCTTGTAGAGTTTCTAGTTTGTTTCGCTTGAACATGAAATTTGCTTCCTTGAAGTCCTCTACAAATCTTAAGGTAGTTGTTTCTATTTCTACTTATGTTAAAGCTGTTCAGATTATATCATCAGCATATTGAATTATAAAGTATCTCTCATTGTTGATTGGAATATTGTTTTGTACACTGAAAAGCTGTGACAATAAAATAGTTCTTTAGCCAATCTCTCAACTTATTTTTAGCCTTTGATTCATAAATTATAAACTTTTAGTTTTGCATTATTTGATTGTCAATTATATATAATGTATTATTTTTACTTTCTACTGACTGTATCTTGACTTTAAATTTGAGCTTCTCTTGGGTCCACGTCAATCTACTGTCGAATCTCTTGCTGAGCAATGTCTGCTTCCTACACGAACGATGCCTAGCTATCTACGTCTGAATATTCTGAGAGGAAATCATCTTCAATCTTATCGTTAAGCAATAACTGAGTATATTCTAAAATAATATTTAAGAGATTATATGGTTCCATATTCCCTACAGTTATAATTAATTTAATGATGAGACATTTTCAAACTACTTATAAGTCATTAATCTTTAATCAAAATTATTCCTTACCTCATAACTCAAAACATTATAATAAAATAAATGGGTTTAATTATTGTAATTAGAGATCTTTTACAAAGAAGTAGTGCTAAATAAAATGAGTTTCCTAAATTCATCTCAAATCATGATAACTATATTAAATAAGTGTATATAATTTGACCATGACTGAGACTAAGATAGTCACCATCTCCGGGAGTGTTTTAAATGAGGCTCTTTAATGGTTTACTCATATTTGACAGAAGTTAATTTTTAACAAAATCAAAGTTAATCAAAGCTAATTACATAAAATTGAAAATTACCATAATCTATTTATAGAAAACAAAACCACTACTTAAACTTGTTGAAACTACTGTAACATATTAAGATTTTATGTTTGTAAAATAATCAACAATTAGCTGTTACTACCTCAATAAACATTTTACTTCTCTAGATAGATATTCTTTGAAGATAATTAGAGAGTTATTAAACTAACATATTTACTAATAAAAAACAGCATAATTAATTGTATAACCAATATATAATAACGAAAATATTGTGACTCAAAGGAGCAGGATTTCATCAATGCTAAGCGGCTCACAACTCTTAGAAGACTTATATTCTTAAAATGATTCGAAGTCACTCATAAATTATGGCAAATTCATAGAATTTGACATATAATTGTCATAAAAATCAATGTTAAAGGTCTTTTATTTCGCGATAGCATTCTTTTATCAAATAAAATACAAAAATGACAGTATTGATATGTGACTCTAAACAATATAAAAAGATTTATGAAATTTAATAGATAAGAAAGTTATAGAAGTTATATACGTTTGCATTAATTTTAATATGAAGCCTCGAGAAATACTTAAAGTCAAATAGACCGAATTAAAATCAACTTGTAGTTATTATTTCTCAATTTGAAAAGCTCTTAATGGATATACCTTCAACTCTATTATAAGCGATACTATTATCGTAGCTAATAAATGCTCATTTTTACTAACCTATTTATGCATCCCATTTATATAGGTAAAATATCTGGGAGAGAAAATTGGTAAGATAAAAACATAAATGAAAAATTGCATTTAAAAAGCTAAAAGATTTACCAAATAAAACCATAAGGAATGTGACATAATTTAATGGGGGCAGTACAATAGATATCCTTGTTAAATTTTTCAAGAAAACATGAAGAAAATAAGGCATTATTATGTATATTTTTAGTATAACATTAAAGATAAAAATCATTTGGTGACAAACCAAAGCAATACTTAGAAGAGAGGCTTTTCTTAACTATGAATGTGATCGACTATATGGTAGCCATCAATTAAGGTTGACAATTTGTATGCTATAGAATAATCCATTATTACTTTTTATACACAAAAGATTTGAGAAGACTCTGAACATGATAAAACTCAATTAAACATCAATTAATAGGATCCAATAAACAAGTAGTGATAACAGATTAAATGACTTAGATATCTAGACCTAGATTGGGTACTTGTAATATGATTTGCTAAGACAAAACCTAAATCTAAAGATTATTACATATTACATCGAGAGAGTTAAGAAACTTCTTACAATAATATATAATATAAAAAACATACAATAAGGAGATTTAATTGGAAAAGTTTAATCAAGAATTAACGAATATAAATAAAAGATAATTAACTGCTAGAATAGGATATCAATAAAAATTAAATTTAATTTGTATTAATTTTTATAATCATCATTTTTATTAGGTTGCTTTTTATTAAAAGAGTATACTATTACTAATACTATACTTTAACTAATACTATTAATCAAATCAAATTTAATTTATTATTAAATTAACATTTGAGATGCTGTTTTAAGACCAATGGATGTCATCGTTCCAGAAAAGCCGATTCTCCTCTTCTGTTAAATTGTTATCCGCTTCTGCTTAAAGGGTCTCATGCCACTTAATCACTGTTTGCTTCCATCTTCCATGTATGCTTAAAGACCTTCATGAAATTTCCTGCAGGCATTTCTCTCTACTAAAGAAGATCTGCAAAACAGTTGAAGCTTGGCTCAGAAAACATAAAGAAACATGCAAACAATCTACCAGAACAAATATAAATTCAAGCAATGACGAGGAAGTTCTTCCAGTGAATTAACAGCTAGAAGAGTAATAGATAAAAACTTTAGAGGACAACAACGATGATTAATTGATTGCTGATTCGAAATGACAACCTAGTTTTAACAATTAAACTACTAAAGATAATAAATATAATGACCTTAAACATTTATAATTTTATGCACTAACTTGCTATAATAACTAACGACGCTCATTCAGGTATTAAAAATATTGGGTGGTTCAAAGATTCCTTGTCGAAACAATGAAAGGTTTAGGATAGCTTTATGAATTACTTTATGTTGTCGGATGTCAAAATAGAAAAACTTCTAAAAATCAGAGGAATTCCCTAATGCTATGTGAGATCTTCTTAAAAGAATTCCTATTTGTTCTAGTAAAAATTGTCAAGAAATCAGAGGAAAACTATTCTTGGAATCTTGAGTCATCTGACAAAGAGTGACAAGACTGGAGTCCTCCAAATTTAAATGTCTGAAGCATGTTAAAATTCTAGGAACAATACCTTTTTCTAATTTATTTTATTATTTAGAGTTCTATAATAAATTATCTCTGTTAATTATTATTAGAGTTGATGACAGTCTAGGAGGAAACAAGTCATTAAGTAGTTATGCTCAAATACATGATGCTAAATTGAAGAGAGTTTTATTTTCATAAACGAAGATGAGTTGGTATTCACTCTTCTTATAATAAAGATTCGTAATAATAAGTGTATGCTCCAAAAGAAGAAAGAGAAATAGTTAATGCTACTTAATCCTGGTCCATCCTCAGAGACCTGTTACAAAGATGGCTCACTTTAAGTTATATATAAAGAATATTAAGTGGAATTGCAATTTGAGTAGTCAGCAATTGAAAGGAGAGGACTCACCGTAGTGAGAGTGGAAGAGATATTTAAGAACTTTATTTTATAAATCATGAATCCCACACCTACTTCGCAATAAAGTAGTTTGAACAGAACCCCTTCCAGTCCAAAACTTTTGCATCTCACCTCAAAAGCATTATCTGCAAGTCAAAAGTAGGCATAGATTTAAAAAAGTGCAGCAATTAGGAAGTTAAACTTCATAGAACTAAAGAGATTATAGCCAGCAAAACCATAAGATAAGAGAGTTCCTATCTGCAAATTAACAGTTAATTAATAAATCATTATTTAATCATTTTTACTATTATTAAATTAAGGTAAGTATATAATTTTATCTTTCACAAAAATTGATGGAAATTTGATTAGCAATAAACTGTAAATGTTGAATTAAAATGTAATAAACATTAAATGTATATATAATTTATGGTATTTATAAGAAAAAATTACCAAAAAAATAATTATAATTACTATAATAATATCAATACATCATTAGGAATGTAAGAATCATAAGATAAGATACATAAACGCCAACTAAGTATAAATTTATTCAAGAATGAAGGTGACTACTGAAATAATATGAAAATAAAAGAAGAACTTTGGTAAATAGGAATGGGAATTAGACATAAACACAGTTACGGAAGTCAAGATCAAAAGTCACCGGGGATGAGATGATAAAAATTATCAGGAAGCCTAGTAAAACAAGAAAAAAGGCTATAAGTGGAGACTAATGATTGAAGAATCCAAACCTAAGTAAAGATATCAACTAAATTTCAGCATAAATAAATTATGAGTATTTGTTTTAGAAATGAATCGAGAACTTGTAGTTAACTGGACTATGGTATGAAAGCAACAAAGACAATCAACAAGAATTAATCGTAATTGGAGTAAACTCTACATCAACTATGGTGTAGAATTTTGCAAAGTGGACAAGTATCTGACTAACGTAGTTGGTTATCATTCAAAATGGATTGAACTAATATAGGAAGCTTGAGAATGGAAGGGTAAAAAACAATTGAACCCAAAAATTTAAAACTCATTAATGATTATACCGTGAATCATTAGATAGGAAGCCAAATAAATATCTTAGGTTATAATAATTATTTTTGTTGATGAGTATAACAATAAAAGTAAAGTGAGGGACACCAAATAACATTAATTATATAATAACATAGATGTCCAAGGAGGTAAAACTATATCTAAATTTAGTACATAGTTACATTTCTTATATGTTTAATCACATGATTTGAAATAGAATTGTATTGAATTTATTATAGCTCATATTATGATTTATATATCTTATGCTAAATTAAAAATAATGCATCTCTACTTCTCTCAAAGTATTATTTGATTAAAAGTTATAAACCAATGTGGCAGCTGCAATAATATTATGCTGTTTTTAGTATGCATTTTCTTCTCTTTATTAAACAAAGTGTGTTCGAGAAGTAAGTAAAAGAAATTAATATGCAATTATATAAAAAATATTCAAAATAGGAATTTATAAATAGAACTAAATGAAATTATTAATGGAAGAAGACTAGACAGAGAACATATAGAAACCATCACTAAGTAAACCGAACAAAAACCTATGATTTGAGTTTCTCTGAAAAACCGTTGCTGAGATAGAATAAAAAGTTATGATGATTTTACATTATCAGCAGAGGATGAACATGAATAATAACAACTATAAAATACTTCAGAAATCAAACCAATTTTATATAATAATAACAATAATGAAATATGTTAATTTTTCTCTGGCAATGATTAAATTGATATAAAAATATATGTAGCTATAAATCTATCGAAACAATAATATATCTCTTCTTAATCTAAAAATGAAAATTCACTAAAGTATATATATATATAAAACCAGAAAACACCAAATAAATACAAAATTTAAACAGTCTAAAATAAACTATACGATTGAAAAAAAATGAAGTAAGTAAATTAAAGAAAAGAAGTAATAAAAGCTATTATAAATGAATAATCATAGAAAATATAGCTGAAGTAAGTTTTCAAATAAATGAAACGATTTTTTTGTTGTGATTGTACCTAAAGCAGAATGAATAATGTACAAAATGATAAATTGAAGAAAAAAAAAGATAAAACCTACAGAAATCAAGATGATATAGATAAATAAACTGAAGTGTAACATAAAATTATAGAATTTTTTAAATATAAGGGAATATAAAAGTAACCATAATAGGAGCGGCCTCGTCAACACTAAATTAAAAGAACATCAGAGAGAAATAAGCAATATTTAGAGAATTGGTGGTGAAATAAAATTTCAAGGCATATTATTAATTAAAATATCAAGGATAAAATATATTTTATTTGTCTCAAAAATTGAAAACCCCAATTTTCAAACTATAGAGCCAGAACCCGAATGAAATTGAAACTTTGTCCAATTAATTACTTGCGTATTTTATAATGCAATTCACTACGCGTCTTCTTTCAAGAAATTACTTAGAAATGAACATCGAAATGACAAGGTCCTCTATTAATGGCTTCTAATTTCCCTGATATATGAAAAATCAAATGTCGTTTTAGACAGTATTCTGGTGTCAATATTGATGTCATCTTGAAATCTACCATGATTTTCATACCTTCCCAAGGTTAAAGCAATTTACAAAACTTTATTCCCTCATTTTCTTCATATTATTCATTTCGGCTCTTTAATTAAATAAATTAAAAAGCTAATTCAAAATCTAATATTTACGGCTAACTGTCAAAATTATAGTTAAAATTTATCTCTAAAAAATGAATATATCTGAAGCGTTTTTTATACAATATTTTTACATTATTACAAGCAATTACATCATTAAAAATGACAATGATTAATAATCATAAAACAAGAGTAAATTCGATAATTTCATTGGTAGTTTTTTATGTAATTTATTATAAATGAGAATTTAGTGTTTAAATATCATTTAACTACATCTAGTTAGTTAATACTTTTCTTGGAATAATGAGTCTTAAAATATAAATTTTACTTAGATAATGACATATGGTAGCACCACTAATATTTATGTTAATTAGCTCGATGAAACTGAGGAATCTAAATGATATGAATTTAATTTGGTATAGCTTCAATATTTTATTTTTAGCTCATATGAAATTGGTCACTTTTATAATTATTGTAAAATTATTATAGTTCTTTCAATAAATATTTTGTTTCCTATTTAGATCAAAATTTAGTCAAGGAAACTTAGCCATTTATTCAAAGAAATATATCGCAATGTATTCAAATTCTCACATGGCACTACTGAGAATGTGGTTCATTTCACTGTGTTAAAGATAACATCTCAAACAGGAGCTAGCACTTGTTTTTTAATAGAACCTCTGTAAATAAATTATTTGATTTTACATCATAAAATAAAATCATCAAGTAATATCAACAAATAACCAGTATATATTCCTAATTGCAAAGATAGCTATAATGATGAGCTATACTCTTGTTTCTCACCTTCCCTATAATATAAATACAATTCAAAGGTATCAAAGGTTATATTAAGATTTAAATATACCATTTTAAATTATAATAATAACAATGCTTAACTAATAGTTGTGTATTTACAAATATCGGTTCTATTAAATATATTACTAATAATGCGTGCAACCAAATTACATAACTTTGTTTTAAGTAACAGTGCCAGTTAGCAACATAAAGGATGTTGAGGTTCTTACCTATTTAGCACTTCACTTTAAGCAAGAAACCAACTTCTACCAAGCACAAATAATGCAATTCAAGTAAAGACAATGATCTAGAGAGGTGCCTAGCATTAAAGTGGCTTCTTTATCAACCAAGGTAATATGGCTTTAATACAAGATAGAAGCATAGCTTGTGTACAGGAGATTTCGGAGAAATCAAGATATTCACTTAAAAAAATATAAATGAACTTGGACAAATATTAAATCACTTATCATTAATTATAAAGATAAAGACAAGACACTATGTAATACTAAAAGTGAAATGCGGATAGTACTTACTATAATTGTAACTTAATGGTTATTAATATAATTATAATTTATATTTTTTTGTTGGAAATGTAATTTATCATATTGTTTTTAATTAAAAAATTATTATTATTTATATTATGATTGATTCCTAATAATTTCTATTTATAATATCTATCTTGTTTTAAGACTCATATATAAAAATTAAGTCGAAATATTTGCATGAGGAGCTGATTCTCTTTATTATTTAAAATTAGTTATAGTGTAATTTTACTCAAAATGATGTTATTCATATTTAATATAGACAACATTTTTTACTCTATCAATAGTACTTGTTTTCATGTGATCATATAGAACAATAAAGCAATAAAATATACCTACTTACATTTATTGGAATCAATATGCAACTTTACATTCTCATTTTTATTTATTTAAAAGAATGAATTAACTTTATTTTTTAATAAAATTTCAATCATATATATTTGAGTTTAATGACTTTCAACATTCGTTTATTACCACTGCAGATTCAGCTCCTTTTAAAGGTTAATTGAGGGGATAGTTTTTGGGAAAATTTGAATTTTTTTGTGTTTTACAGCCATAGCTTCGGTTACATTCTCACATTTACAATGCTATAATTTATTCATTTATACGGAACTACATAATATTTTTGGAAAGTGTGTTATACCTAGTATGTTTTGAAATATAAAATTGCATATTAATTTCACATTTGATTGCTTACTGTTTTTATATTATGTAAAACATTGATATCATGGTTCTCTTCAATTTTGTAACGATAATCTCATTTAGAAAGTACTGATGAGTGGTGCCAATCTCAAAAGTATGATTGACTATGCACTATATTCTTATTCACGTTTATTTAAGAATTTGAAGGATCGCTTTGATTACAGGAAACAGTGAGCTAATCTTCCTGAGGACTACTTTACTTGAGACAAAATTAGTGAAAATTGTGCTTTGCTTATTGACTTCACGGTATTTAATCTTTTAAATACAGCGTCTCTCTTTACCAATTAACGATACCGTTGAATTTAGTATCAGTATCAGCTGCTTATCCTAAATATTGCTAGGAAGCAGCAAGAATAGTGCAGTGGCCACTTGGTTTATGTTGTATTTTTCTCTTTAAAACTAGAATAATAATATAATAGTAATAATAATAATAATTAATTCACTGAGTTGTCTCTAAGACCCCTGGAAAATAAATATTTATATTTAAAGGTCAAGACTAATTCTATTGTTTGTTCAATAGGCTCTGTCTAATTAATGACTAAAATCTTTTTAAGTATATTCTGATTTCTTTCATGTCTTTTTTGATTTACTCCTTTATTTCAGGATTGTTATCGAAATTGCATCTTTTTTTAGAAAACTTTTAAATTCTTTAAGGGTAGTTTCTTAGATAGTATCTAATTACATCATATATACTTCTAAGTGAGGGAGATGTTCCCAATTAGCTTCAAATTCTTATCACCAGTCACATTTAAATGGTTAACCAAATATTTTGGTTAAGTTAAATAAATATAAATAAAATTTTAAGTAGGTTTTGGCTATCATCTTAGCTCTGTAGTATAAATATTATTTGTCATTCCAATCAAACTCTAACATTTCTATTTTTTAAAAAAGAACTAAAATTTACTATAAAATCTAGTATTTTCAGTCCAATCTTTATTTATCTAGCAACATTATTATTCTTTATGTTTTATTTATTTTTTTTAATCTGTGAAATGATTAGTAAAGTAAGTCAAAAATAGGAAAGTTTATATAATTTTGGTGTATAAGGATATAAAACACTAAGAAAAGAGTCTCCCCTATGAATGATACATTCCCTTTTTGTAGGCATCTCTTTTTGAATTAGTTGTTAAAAACGAGATTATCTTATTTAAAACCCTCATAAAGTTGTAATGTTAATAAGTTCTCTTATATAGGTAGTTATCACTTTTTAATTTGATAAGATAATATGTTTTGCTCTCTTGGAAGATATTACTGATCACTTCCTGAAACATTTTATTGGATTTGTGAATATTTATAAAAATGATCGATAATCTTTAACTTCATATCGGTTCCTGAGTCTTTAGTGTAAAAACCAAATGCAATATCATCAGCATTAGCTATTTTATTATGTCTAATCTTCATTTTAAATTTAATTTTTGAATAATCTGATTGCAGTATCTTGTGATAAAACGAAAATGAGTAGCGATGTTTTACCACTTAAGGCACTCCTTTACTAATATTATACCTTAGTATTCTACAATTATAAGTGGTACAGTTACAAAAATTTTGATGCTGTTATTAACATTTTGTCGAATTTGTTTATTTAAACTATTATAACTTTTGAGTTTCGGTAGAATGTCTGACAGATTCTGTTCTTAATTCTGATTATTGAAGTCATTCTTAAGATCTTAATCATATTATGAGGTTGTCTACTTGGTAGAAGTCCGATTCTTCAGAAATATCGGAGAAATCATCTTCCTCATCAAATCTTCATATTCTAGGTCACAGATAACATTAAAATCATCTCCAAGATCTGAACTTGTGTTAAATTTTTCAATATAAGTACAAATGAATTTTTTATGGAAGCTGTAAAAGCCATCATTTACGACATAGTTTGTTGTTTAGTACTTATTTATAATTAAAACTAAGATTTACCTTTGATGAATGCCTGAAAAATATTTTTTCGTCAATAATCGATTAATTTAGGTTCTTTCACCAATCTCTGAACAATATTATTATTGTTATAATATATAATTAATTGATATTTATGAATAATACAGTATAAACTATTTCAACATTATGTTTACATGTTTTAGTCAAATTCATAATACTAATCTTATGAAATAAATAATATAAAATTGTACTGTAATAGAAATATTTGAAGTCATAAACATACTTATTATAATGTTTTATAATTAAATTTAATAAGATATGCAATATTTATTACGTATTCAAAAGAATTGTGGTAAGAATAGCTAAATGTGTATCTTTGAAAGTAGAAATCTGTTATGTTTTAAATGATTTGAGTAATAATATTAAAGTATCTCAATCTAAACAACTCTGTATCATTTCACTAAAATTACTCCATATCTTCCTTTTCATAACATTATATTTATGAAAAATAAGTGGAATGCTATAATTTAAAATGAAAACTAATAAAACTTAAAAGGATTAGTTTAGGTAATTGCAGAGATGAAATCCAGAAACAGCTTTGTCATTTCTCCAATCTCCTTCATATTTTGCACTCTCTGGCCATTTCAACTTTGTTGTTCCCGTAGATTCCCAGTGTCTTTCGAGCTCTCGGTCTACTGACGTCGCCACTTCTGCAGGTAAGTATTGCTGAAATAAAAAATTTTAGATATGTTTTTTGTACTTACAAATTTTAGTGAATAACCAGCAGCTCCAGGAACACCATTTTTAGGTTTTCATTTTTTCTTAATTAATTTCATTTGAATTTATCGATTCTATATTATAAATTGTAATTGAACTAAATTGTATCTCTCCTGATCTTGATAACTTGTGTCTTTAGATGTTCTTTTTTTTTGCACAAGATCTCAAGGTAACTGAATTAATTTCGATAAATAAAAGAATTTATACGGAGAAACCAAAGAATTGTATCTTACTATTGCAAGTATTGTGCTCTAAAGAAATAAGAGATAAGAATACGAATTATTACGATAAAAAATTATAAATTGTATGTAAACGAAGACATAAATAGTGACTACGGCATATGGAAAGAGATTAGTTAAAATTAAGTGATTTTATAATTTGTAAAATAAATAATGATCACTTTAACTAAACTTGTTAAAAATCATAACTTTTAAAAAATAGAGACAAAATATAAGGGATTTAGATATATAAAATTCAAAAATTTAAAGATAATAAAAAAGATAATGATGTATAAAAGACGTAAATAAATTGTAAAAAAAAAAAGAATGTTTTGGTAATATCTCAAAAATTCCTAGTCCAAAAATGTCAAAAATTATTCTAATTGTCTTCACCAAACATTGAGAACACGTCGAAAAAGACGATTTAAAGTTTTGAAGATCGACACAAAGAAATATAATTAATTTATTTAAATAAAAATAAATAATTAAAACAGGAATCCAGACAAAGAAAGAACCTCAAGAAAACCATGCTCTGTTACTCAAATAGCTCCGAAACTTACCACATCGTGCTTCTCAGTCTTTGACTAACACGATCCATATACCTTCGCATACTTTTAAATTACTTTATGGGCTCATATGCTGAAACAGGACATTAATCGATAAAGCTTAATAAATTAACGGCACTTGAATTCTTTAGATCCTAACTTTTTATTGAGGGCAGATTTCTTCAATCTGATTTCGAATTCATGTAAATTGGATGGTCATTTAGTACTGTAGCTCGAGACAATTTTCTCTGTCGCGGTTTGGGGTACCCCACGGGAAGACCTCGAAAAACTCGATTTAAAGTTTTGAATTGCGACAACAAAAAGTATTAATAAATATTAAATGTAAATTGCAGTCTTTCACACAAAGAACCTCAATAAAGTAATTGTCTATTATCCAAAGCAGTGCTGAACTTACTTCATCGTGTTTCTTAGCTCTCAACTAACAAGATCTATATAGTTTCGCTCACTTTTTAATTTATCGAAGGGCTCAATGTGGTGAAACAAGACAATTTTATCTGTAAAAAGCTTAATAAATTAGCGGCACTTGAATTCTTTAGATCCTAACTTTTTAATGAGGGCAGATTTCTTCAATCTGATTTCGAATTCATGTAAATTGGATGGTCAATTAGTACTATATAGCTCGAGACAATCTTCTCTATCGCGGTTTGGGGTACCCCACGGGAAGACCTCGAAAAACTCGATTTAAAGTTTTGAATTACGACAACAAAAAGTATTAATAAATATTAAATGTAAATTGCAGTCTTCCACACAAAGAACCTCAATAAAGTAATTGTCTATTATCCAAAGCAGTGCTGAACTTACTTCATCGTGTAGCTTAGCTCTCAACTAACAAGATCTATATAGTTTCGCTCACTTTTTAATTTATCGAAGGGCTCAATGTGGTGAAACAAGACAATTTTATCTGTAAAAAGCTTAATAAATTAGCGGCACTTGAATTCTTTAGATCCTAACTTTTTAATGAGGGCAGATTTCTTCAATCTGATTTCGAATTCATGTAAATTGGATGGTCAATTAGTACTATATAGCTCGAGACAATCTTCTCTATCGCGGTTTGGGGTACCCCACGGGAAGACCTCGAAAAACTCGATTTAAAGTTTTGAATTACGACAACAAAAAAGTATTAATAAATATTAAATGTAAATTGCAGTCTTCCACACAAAGAACCTCAATAAAGTAATTGTCTATTATCCAAAGCAGTGCTGAACTTACTTCATCGTGTAGCTTAGCTCTCAACTAACAAGATCTATATAGTTTCGCTCACTTTTTAATTTATCGAAGGGCTCAATGTGGTGAAACAAGACAATTTTATCTGTAAAAAGCTTAATAAATTAGCGGCACTTGAATTCTTTAGATCCTAACTTTTTAATGAGGGCAGATTTCTTCAATCTG